>CAUYRT010044287.1:0-50473 GCA_963574885.1 Lepilemur ruficaudatus | reverse complement strand
GTCTTTTTTTTTTTTTGTACACAATCTCACTCTGTTGCCCAGGCTAGAGTGCCATGGCGTCAGCCTAGCTCACAGCAACCTCAAACTCCTGGGCTCAAGCGATCCTCCTGCCTCAGCCTCCCGAGTAGCTGGGACTACAGGTGCACGTCACCATGCCCGGCTAATATTTTCTATATATTTTTAGTTGGCCAATTAATTTCTTTCTATTTTTAGTAGAGACGGGGTCTCGCTCTTGCTCAGGCTGGTTTTGAACTCCTGACCTTGAGCAGTCTGCCCGTCTTGGCCTCCCAGAGTGCTAGGATTACAGGCGTGAGCCACCGCGCCTGGCCAAGATTTCTTTTTTAATTCATAATGATGACAACAGTTTTTAAATTATAAAAATAACAACATTGCTATTCAAAATCTCAAGGATACAAAAATGAAGTAAGAAGTCACCCTGATATTGCCCATGGGAATGTGGATGTATAGATAGTTCCTGACAGTCTTTTCCATACACATCCATAATTATAGTCAAATTACATACAACATTTCACTATATATACTATTGTTACATATAACATTTCACTATGTTTTTTCACTAATACTGGAGCCTAAGCATATTTTTTGTTGTTATTAAGTAGACTTCTTAAATATTATCTTGGGCAACTACACTGATTGATTTATTCATTCATTTAGTAAACATTCAGTAAAGGGGCAATGTACCATGAATGTGGCTCTGCAGCCAGACTTGCTAAGTTAATACACCAGCTATGTCACTCACAAGCTATGTGGCTTTGGTCAAGACTCTTAACCTTTCTGTAAAACAATTTGTAAAATAATAATAATATCTACATCATAGGGTTGTCCTGAGGACTAACTCATTAATAGATGTCAAGCACTTAGAACAGTGCCTGCCACATTGCAAGTACTATAAGTGTTAGCTATTACTGTTACTATTATTGTCATTATTACTATTCAAAGGGCATCTGCTGTGTGCCCAGTTCTCTGCTGGGGCACTGGAGACTCACAGATGAATCAGATGTAGTCCTGGCCCTTGGGAGCTCCCACCTTGGTGCAAGAGACAGAAATATAAATAAACCATTACCTTCTGTAGGCCAGAGCTTCCCAGACTTTTCTAGTGAGTTGCCTGTCTGCATCCCCTGGGGGAATCTAGGGACACAGCTGAAGGCAGCCAGGCTGAGAATGTCTTTGAAGTCTCCATATTTTATCTTGAAAATTCATGCAGATTTTGTATTCTTCTCACATTGCATCCATGTTTAATTTAGAAAAAAGAAAGGGGGTATTCAATGTACTCATAGTCATCTAGCTTTATCCACCAGATCATGCAGTGAGGACCCACTTGGAGGAGCACAGACAGCCCATCTTTGTGGGCTGGGCAGAGGGAGACGAAGGGGGAGGCTATAGGCCTGCTGTAGAGAGGACTGCTCAGCTGGGCCTAGAGGGCAAAATGGACTTTATTAGAGAAAGAGGAGCAGAGTAGGCCTGGTAGAAGGAATGGCATGTGAAAAGCACAGAGGCATGAAGGGGCAAGTTTAGTTAGGAAACAATGATCATTTAGTATGACTGGAGTGTGCAGTACATACGGAGAAGTATCCAGAGAGCAGACTGGGAATGGAGAGTGATGGAACCAGGAGCTTGAGCTTTACGTTGTTACTATTATGTGGTTGGACCCCAGCTTCACCAGCTCTTGGGGATGCTACTTTTTTTTAATTTTCTGAGACAGGGTCTCACTCTGTTGCCTAGGCTAGAGTGCAGTGGCGTCATCATAGCCCACTGCAATTACAGACTCCTGGGCTCAAGCAATCCTCCTGCCTCAGCCCCCCGAGTGGCTGGGACTATAGGCATGTGCCACCACCCCTGGCTAATTTTCAAAATATTTTGTAGACATGGGGTCTTGTTCTTGCTCAGGCTGGTCTTGAACTCCTGACCTCAAGCAATCTTCCTGCCTTGTCCTCCCAAAGCGCTAGGATTACAGGTGTGAGCCGCTGCGCCAGCCAAGGATGCTACTTAATGTCTCTAAACTTTAGTTTTCTCATTTTAAAGATAGGAATAAAAAAGGTGCCTACCTCATAGAATGACAGTGAGGACTGAATTAAATCACATATGTCAAGTGTGCAGCTGTGATTTTGATGATGTCAAAGGACTCTTTGTTGTTTCCCAGCCTACGGCCAAGTGAGACACAGACTGGCCTCCCCTGGCCAGTCATCCATTTCCTCTGCCAACTTCCAGATCTAAATGGCCTTGGAATGCAAAGCATCTACAGGGAACCAAAGATACCCCTCCCATGCCTCCAAACTAAAGGGTGATGCCTGATGCCAGCTGTTAGACTGTCTGAGGGAGGACTGCAGGGGGACCTAACAGCCCAGACAAGGGGATGTGGTCAGCAGCGGGGAAAAGAGAGAGAAAAGAAATGAGTGAGAGAGGGAAGTGAGGAAACCTTTAGTCTGTGTTTTGCTCTTGTATAAACACCAGATCTTTCCAGGGGTTGATAAAGCCCAGTGTGGTCAGACCTCTGCGTTCCCTCAGCCACATGGTCCACTCTGCTTCCCTCACTTTCTGACCTCCAGAGAGGATGGGCTTCCTTCAGACCCACCAGAAGGCCTTTGTCCAGGCTGTTCCCTCGACTTAGAACGATTCCCCCTGCCCACTTTACTTAGCCTCTCCTCCGTCCTCAACCATCACTTCCTTAAAGAAACCTTCACTAGGCTGGGTGGGTCACGCCTATAATCCTAGCACTCTGGGAGGCCAAGGTGGGAGGATCGCTTGAGCCCAGGAGTTTGAGGTTGCAGTGAGCTGGGATGATGCCACTGCACTCTACCCAGGGTACAGACACTCTGTCTCAAAAACAAAAACAAAAAAAAAAAATGAAGAAGAAGCAGCGTTCACTGACCTTGACTTCTGGACCAGGTCAGGATCCCCTGTTGTACACTGTCATAGCAGTGTCCCCTTCCATGACAGCACTCATCCCAGTAGTAATTTATACTTCTTTGTGTGATTCATGGATTAATGTCTGCGTCACTCCAGAGGGCTGGGATGGATTTGTTTTTCTTCCTTGTGTATCTCCAGTTCCTACCATATTAAGCGCTAAATAAATATTTCTGGAGGGATGGCAGGCAGGAGTAGGCTGCCAGGTCTGGTTAAGGAACGTGAGCTTCAGAAACCCCAGTTCTTGTCTTTTGCTCACACGCTGGCTGTGGAAGCTTTGGAGGTAGGAGGTTCCTTTGGTCTGTCTGGCTTTCAGCGGGATTCTGATTTTGGCCTCTCTCCCAGGGCTGCAGCCAAGATCTCTGACGGTTCCCAGTACTATGTTCTGCTCATCATCACTGATGGAGTCATCTCTGACATGACACAGACCAAGGAGGCCATCGTCAGTGTGAGTCTGAGGAGGAGGGCTTGGCAGGGAGGGATGATGGCAACACCGTGAAAGGGCTGAGATTTTACCCTACTTGCAAGCTAACAAGTTAGCCTGCCAGTTTCATGGGTGCTGGCAGTAGACACAAGACTCTTGCATCAGAAAAGAAACCTACCCTTGCTCTGGAGGAAAAAAATATATCTTTCAAGGCTGCTAACATATAAACATCCTTTTAAAAACAGTCTGGAACAAGAGAATCAGTGCCTCTGCTCACAAGATGTGCAGAAAGGTGACTGACACACACAGAGAAAACTGTCTCCCAACAGTGACCTCCCTGGTTATGGCTGCTCACCTCCACCATTCACCCTGTCTCCCCCACAGGCCTCCTCCCTGCCCATGTCTATCATTATTGTTGGTGTGGGACCAGCCATGTTTGAGGGTAAGTCGGACGGAGGGACCCATGAGTGGGACTAAGAACTGGGCAGAAAAGTCGGGGTGGGTAGATGGATCTGGACACTAAGGCCCACGTCACAGAAAAGACAGGGTGGCTACCCTTGGGGAACCCTGGCCAAGTCACAGACCTTGAACCTGTTTCCTCTTCATAACTAAGGCTAATGATGCTAATACTTCCTCCCAGGGGTTCTTGGGAGGATGGAATGTGTGGGAAGGCATAATAATGGTAATAACCGTGTTTAATATTAACACAGTCGTTGGGCATTCTCATGATGACTCTGAAGGGGAGCTAAGAGGGAGGGCGCAGCACAGGTTGGGGCTGGAGAGTCCACCCAGCTTAGGGGTGTCTTTCTGCAGCAATGGAAGAGTTGGATGGTGATGACGTGCGCGTGTCCTCCAGGGGACGCTACGCAGAACGGGACATCGTGCAGGTAGACCTGACTCAGGAGAGGTGGTGGAACTGAGAGGCACAGTGGGAAGAAGAGGCGAAGCTGGGAGCCACTCTCCTTACTGCCTTCTCAATCACCTGCCCTTGTCCCCCTCACTCTTTCATCCTTCCTCGTTCATTGAATGCGTTCTTCTGACAAACAGGAAGGTTGCTGCAGGCTTGATAGACCCATGGTGTAGGAGATCCCCGAGGTCCTGGCCCTCTAGTGGAGGCAGCCGACAAATAATCACAAGCTATTGTGATAAGTACTCCGGAGGAATACCAAACGCCACTACGAAAGCCTGTAACAGAGGATCTCACTTTGGTGCCATAGTCAGAAAAGGGTTCTATTTGAAAACAACGTTTTTGCTGAGTCCAAAAGGAGGGTATAAGCATCACAGGGAGAGGAACAGCATGTGAGGAGGGCCTGAGGCTCAGAAGAATTGGCCTAATCAAGGAAAGGGCAGAACCCAGGGTAGCAGGATCACACTCAGTGAAAGAGGGAGCCAAAATTGGGGTTTTGTTCTTAAAGAATTGGAAAGCTCTTGATAGATTTTACATAGGGGAGTGAATGAGAGGGTCAGACTTGCATTTTTAAAGGATCTCTCTGCAGCCGGGTGCGGTGGCTCATGCCTGTAATCCTAGCACTCTGGAAGGCCAAGGCGGGCAGATCATTTGAGCTCAGGAGTTCGAGACCAGCCTGAGCAAGAGTGAGACCCCATCTCTACCAAAAATAGAAAGAAATTAATTGGCCAACTAAAAACATATACAAAAAATTAGCTGGGCATGGTGGCACATGCCTGTAGTCCCAGCTACTTGGGAGGCTGAGGCAGAAGGATCACTTGAGCCCAGGAGTTCGAGGTTACTGTGAGCTAGGCTGATGCCACCGCACTCTAGCCCGGGCAACAGAGTGAGACTGTCTCAAGGAAAAAAGGATCTCTCTGGAACGTAGACTATAGCAGGGCAGGAGAGAAGGCAGGTAGACCCATTAGTGAGGAAGCCTTTGAAGTAGTAGAAGGCAGGTGATAAGGATCTTGGTGTAAGCAGTGGGGATGGTTCAAAAGATAAGTAAGAAGAAAATGTTACAAGGCTTGATTTGGTTGGATGGTGATGGGGAGTGAGGGGGCTTCACGGGTGTCTTGCAATCTTCTAGCTTGAGCAGCAGAGTGAGTGACGGTCCCATTTTCTGGGAAGGGGAAATCTGGAAGAGGAGAGATGGCAGAAAGAGCTAGAATTCAGTTGTGGACACATTGGGTTTGAGGCATCTGTGACAACTGAATAGTGAGGTAGTATGTGTAACCAAATATGTGGTTCTGGACCTTAAAAAAGACATCAGGGATGGATATATAAATGTGGAAGTCATCAGGGAATAGTTTTCTTCTCCCTCTCCTTCTTCTTTCTACTTCTCTTTTCCTTTATCAGCCCCTCTCCCCCAGCAACCCCTTCCTTCATCTTCTCTCCCCAAGCCCCTTTCCCGGCCTCCTCCCATTCCCAGCCCCCTTCTCACAGACTCCTCCATCTTTTTGCCCCAACTCCATCCCTCTGGCCATCTCCCCTTCTCAGGTCCCCTCCTCCCTGGCACCTGCCCCTTCTCTCCCCTGGCTCCTCTTCCTTCCCACATCCCCTTCCCTCCTCCTGCCCCCCGCTCTACTTCCCTCCGGGGAACAACTTTCATGGAAGTGTATGAAATCACCCAGGAAGAGAGCTGAGAGAGAAGGGACCAGGTGTAGAGAGCAGGTAGACCCAGGGGAATGAGGGGGGAGGGGGAGCTTCCAGAAAAGTAAGAGAAAAAGCAGAAAAGTGTGGCATCTAGAGTGGCATGTGCCCAGAAGGATTATGGTCAAATGTAATGGAAAGCTAAAGTGAAGTCCAGCAAGATGAGGACTGAAATATTGCCCACTGGACTGATTTAGCAACATGGGGCTATCGATAACATTAGCAAGAGCAGTTTCAGTGGACTGCATGAAGCCAAATTGGAGAGGGTTGAGGGTGAACAGAAGGTGCAAAGATAAAGTGGGTGGAGAGAAAGCAAATGTAGAAAACTATTCAAGATGGAGGGGAGAGGCTGGGCGCAGAAGCTCACGCCTGTAATCCTAGCACTCTGGGAGGCTGAAGCAGAAGGATCGCTTCAGCCCAGGAGTTTGAGGTTGCTGTGAGCTAGGCTGACGCCACGGCACTCTAGCCCGGGCAACAGAGTGAGACTCTGTCTCAAAAAAAAAAAAGGAGAAAAAAAAGATGGAAGGGAGAGAGACGGTGTGATATTTTGAAAGAGATGCTGGGGGTCAAAGAAGAATCCTCCCTGCTGCACCCCCATCCCCTCTTTCCAGGCCACAGCCCACACCTTCTTGTCTGTGCCTGTCCCAGTTTGTCCCATTTCGAGACTATGTCGACCGGTCGGGGAACCAGGTACTGAGCATGGCCCGACTGGCCAAGGACGTGCTGGCCGAGATCCCGGAGCAGCTGCTGTCGTATATGCGCACTAGGGACATCCAGCCTCGGCCCCCACCCCCTGCTAACTCCAGTCCGACTCCAGCTTCAGAGCAGCCCTGAGAAGTCCACATATCCAATGCCTAGCAGTCTGCTGGTCTGCTCACCCACTGCTTCTGCTGAAAGCCAGAGGCACCTGAGCCCTCAACCTCACTGGGAAGGCCAGCGTGGAGGATTGGTGCTGGCTGACAAGCCCTCTGCTACCTCACCTGCAGAAGGGCCTGGCACTATTATCGCCTCCCTGCCTTCATGCCAATAATAAAGCTAATCTTTACGCCCCCTCTGTCTCATGGGTCTTGGAGAGAGAAGACTAGGGGACCCAGGGCCTGGAGCCACACCAAGAGGGAGGGAGCAAGAATGGCTTGGGCTAATCCCTATCCTAACACACATTCATCCAATCGCTTCTTCATACCTTCTTCAAACACTTTAAGAAATAAGCGAAATGGGGTGTGTGTGTGTGTGTGTGTGTGTATGTTTTTTCCTTGGGAGAGAGGCTCATAGCTTTCATCAGATTCTCAAACAGGTTCCTGATCTCTAAAGGGATTGGCTTTAAGATGACTCTGTATAATTCTGCTTTGATCTATTTATTGTGAAATTTTTGATTAAGGAGGATAACAACAGCTAATACTTTCTTTTCACATTCACTACATAGCAAACACTGTGCTAGGTGATTTACAAGCACCATCTCATCTAATTCTCACAACAGCCCTGTGAGAGTAGGTACTATATATTATTCCCATTTCAAACACGAGGAAACTAAGGTTCTGAGAGGCTAAGTCACTTCTTTATGAGAACTCATCGGTTTGCCTTCAGATCCCAAGATCTTAGCCAGCAAACATCTTCCTGGAGTGTCAATTTTACTGGGATGCTTTTTGGAAAACACCATGTATGAAAACATACATTTTAGGGGGTCAAATGCAAAGTTTGCATTAAGATAAAATAGAAGCTTTCAGACGCTCTGGGCTTTGCCCCAGAACTCTGGAAGCTCCTTCCATGCTCCTCTTTCATGCCAAAGCATTGTTTAACAAGGATGTCTCCTTAGCATCCAAGTTCCCCGAAGCCCCCAAGAACAATAGAGTTTTCGAGCTCCGTTTTAAAATGAGGAACTTGAGGAAGAATTTAACAACTTGCCACGTTCACATTGCTAGCAAGTGGCCCAGTCACAGTACATTAGCTCTTCGTGTTTTGACAGTATCTTCCAGCCAGCAACCTGTGGCCGTGCAGCGCATCCCTGCTGACCCCCAGGGATCCCAGCCCCTGAATCCCACTTTACCACACATGCCCGCCAGCCCCTGCACCAGACCGCAAACCCGGCCCTTCCTGCAGATCCACACCTCCCCTCCGGCCTCTCCTTCACCTTTCCCGAGCTCCTCCCCTTGGTCACGCCCTGTCATCCCCAATCGGTCCCGCCTTTTCCGACTTGGCCCCGCCCTTTCCTTCAGCCTCGCGTCGTTTTTTTCTCCGCTCCGTCCTTTATCCCAGTCCAGCTCCAGCGTCCAGGCCCACCCGCAACTCCGCCCTGTCTTCCCTGAGGCCCACTCCGCCGTTAGCCCCACTCTTCGCCGCGCCGTTCTCCCCACGGGGCCCGGCTGTCCAAGCCGCCCCGCCCCTCGGCAAGCCCCGCCCCGCCCACACCGCCGCGCCCCGCCCTCCCGGCAAGCCCCGCCCCGTCCACGCCGCCAGGCCACGTCTCGGCTCCCGACCCCGCCCCCCGCCCCGCCCCGCGGCTCTGGCCCCGCCTCGCCGCCCTCCTCGGAGATCGAGGCCGGGTGCCCAACGCAGCCGCGGCGCCAGCGGGAGGGAGGGAGCAGAGAAGGAGGAGGCGGAGGGGGAGGGGAGAAGGGCGGGCTCCTCACGCCCAGCCCCGCGCTCGCCGTCTGTGGCCGCAGATTCGCCACAAACGGCCCGGCGACCCCGGATCCCGAGCGCAGTGAGCCCGGTCTCCAGAAGCTCAACTCTAAGATGGAGGCGCCAGAGCAGCCCCGTGGGGCGCCCAAGGCCCCTGCCCAGCCCCAGAGGTCGGCCTCGCGCACCTCAGAGGGCGGGCGGGGATCCGTGACGAAAGTGCGGCTCGGCGGCGCCGCGGCGCCGCGTTTACCCTGCGCAGACGCCGTCGCCGCTGCTGCCGCCGCCGCTGCCGCTGCCTTTGCCGCCACGGTCTCCGCCGTCGCCGTCCCCGCGCTGCCTCCGAGAGCGTCCATTGTTCCAGCGGCGCCGGGTCCCGAGGCCCGGCAAGCTAGGGGCCTGCGAGACGGGCTGCGGCCGACGGAGCTGAAACACCGGGGCGCCGGCGGACCGGGAGCAGCAGGGGTCAGCGCGGGAATCCCAGGCAGCTGGGGCCAGAGTGTGTGGCTGCAGGGCCCGGGGTGGCGAGGTCTCCGGAGTTGGGGCTACCCCTTCCCGGCCCGACTTTCCCCGCCGGATCCCCGAGTGGGGGTCGGGGCCCCGGCGGGCGCGCCCGGCGATGAGCCCGGACTCGAGGTGGCCGGTGAGTGCGGGCCTGGGACCGGGGCGGGAGTGGCCGGCGGGGAAGGGTGAGGCTACTTTCGCGGGGCGCGCACTGAGCTGCCTGGCCCGGGGACCCCGTGGGCTACTCCGGCTGGGAGAACGGACAGTGCATTCTCTCCCAGCGGGCATCCCGGGGCAACAGTGTATCCTTTGAGGCTGCCTGGGCCAGGGGCAGGAGGAGAGCCTTGCTTTAACTTGTTAACACTTCGACAAAGGGGAAACGCCGCCGCATCCGGGAGAGAGGGCTGCGGGCACTGCCGGGGCCGGGCCCTGTCCCTCTGGCCCCCGCCCCCTACTTCCTCCAGCTGCCACACCCCTGGGCCCCAGGCCGTCCCCGCGGGCTTTGAGGTCTAAGCTCTCCCTCGCCTGTGCCTCTGCCGCCCGGTCCCAACGGGACTTTCTGGGTGAGCTGTGCTACTTATGAAGCTAGAGCCGCCGCATTCAGCTGGGACCCAGCTTGGAAAGAGGAGAGAGCTTGTTTGTGCCTCTGGTTGGTTTGTGTTTAAAGACACAGCTGCAGGTAGGAACTAGAAGCTGGTTGGAATTGAACGCGTAGGTTTATTGATGTGGAAATCAGGGGCTGTTGGCAGAGGAGCTGGAGCAGTCTACTTGCCTGGTTAAGCACAGGAGGAGAGAGGCCAGAGGGGTCACTCTCAGGGAGCTCAGGGTGGCTATGCCTAGTTGGGGTTTTGCCAAGCCCCCAGCTGAATTGTTGAACTCAAGTAGGTCGAGAGAAATTGGGACAGTGTCTGACCAAGCTGGAATTCCTGGGGGCTGGTGCCATCTGCTGTCTCCAGGAACACTGGCGAGGGGGAAGGGAGAGCCCCTGAGGACCAGCATAGAGCTGAGCATTCCTGGATTGTCATGTTCCTGTTTGTATCCTTAGGGCCTGGCACTTGGTAGGCCTTCAGTTGGTGTTTCATGAGTGCGTGAATGAGGAGCTCAAATGTAACACCTACTGACATCACTGACTAAATGACTTCAGTTTTCACTTGGTTCTACAGTGCATCTCCCTACCCAGTCCCTGGGCCAGTGTGAGCCTCCCTATAAAGAACACAGAAATAAACTAATTCTTTCTATAATCCAGTGATTTCTGCTGGAGTCTAGAATTAAATCATTGGCCACCATTCAGGCTGCTACATGAGCTAAAACTAATCTTCATCCCATCTCTCTCAGCTCCAAATCTGGTGATCCCTTCATTAAGCTATTAATTCATTTGCCAAAAACTAAGTGTCCAGTGCACGCTAGGTACAGGGGATATAGGTGCATAGGCTTTGTTGTTTGCACTGCACAACTCCCAGTCTAGTGGGAGGAGAGAAAGAACTTCCAATGTGGGAGGTACTGTGGTGAGGTGAGAATGGAATGCTCTGGAAACACAGCTTCCCATGGGAGAATCAAAGAAATCATAACAGAAATGACATTTGAGCTGGGTTTTGAAGAGTGAGTAGGAGCTTACCAATCAGAGAGGATGGAGGGCATTCTAAATAGAGATCATTTTGTAGGAATGAGAGGTTAAAATATTCAGGGAATGGCAAGTTGCCCTGTGTAGACAGAAACAGCTGTAACTGGTAAAAAGAATCTAGAAATGAGCTCCTTGAATGTCACCATAGACAACCTGAATATTATCCTGAAGAAACAGGGGAGCATCAGGAGGCTTTTAGTCAAGAGATTGGCTGATCATTGCTACTTGGTAGAAAGATCACTCTGGCCACATATGTAAGATTGGGCTAGAGGAGTTGAGACATAGGGCAGGGTGACCAGGCAAGTGGTAATGAGGGCCCAGATCAGGGCCAGGGTGGAGGAGATGGCATTTGGAGACACTGTAGAGGTAGGCTGGCCAGGACCTGGTGACCCCTGAGGAGAGAGAGGACTGGGAGGGAGTGGGGTCTCTGAACTCTTCACCAGGCCTATGCTAACTGATCTGTATATTCTAGATGTGACAGCATGGGGGTGGACTTTGACGTGAAGACTTTCTGCCACAACTTGCGAGCAACTAAGCCACCGTACGAGTGCCCCATAGAGACCTGCCGCAAGGTCTACAAGAGTTACAGTGGTATTGAGTACCACCTGTACCACTATGATCACGACAATCCACCACCCCCGCAGCAGACTCCGCTCCGCAAGCACAAGAAGAAGGGGCGCCAGTCACGCCCAGCCAACAAGCAGTCACCGAGCCCCTCAGAGGTATCACAGTCACCAGGCCGTGAGGTGATGAGCTATGCACAGGCCCAGCGCATGGTGGAGGTGGACCTGCACGGCCGTGTCCACCGCATCAGCATCTTTGACAACCTGGATGTGGTGTCAGAGGATGAAGAAGCCCCTGAGGAGGCCCCTGAGAATGGTAGCAACAAGGAGAACACTGAAACGCCAGCTGCCACTCCCAAGTCAGGCAAGCATAAGAATAAAGAGAAGCGTAAGGACTCTAACCATCACCACCACCATAATGCCTCTGCAAGTACCACTCCCAAGCTGCCAGAGGTGGTATATCGGGAGCTGGAGCAGGACACCCCTGATGCCCCACCCCGGCCAACTTCCTATTACCGGTAAGGCCACCTCTACCTCCCAACTCTGGAAGACTGTTCAAGGAGGGCTCAGGAGCCAGAGAGAGCTGACAGGCACAGATAGGAGAGTAGTAAGCATAAAGAATAGCGAAAGAGGCTGGGCGCGGTGGCTCATGCCTGTACTCCTAGCACTCTGGGAGACTGAGACGGGAGGATCGCTCAAAGTCGGGAGTTCAAAACCAGCCTGAGCAAGAGCGAGACCCGTCTCTACTAAAAAAATAGAAAGAATTTAGCTGGACAACTAAAAATATATATATAAAAAAAATTAGCCGGGCATGGTGACGCATGGCTGTAGTCCCAGCTACTTGGGAGGCTGAGGCAGGAGGATCACTTGAACCCAGGAGTTAGAGGTTGCTGTGAGCTAGGCTGACGCCACGGCACTCTAGTCTGGGCAACAGAGTGAGACTGTCTCAAAAAAAAAAAAAAGGAATAGCGAAAGAGTACTGCCAGGGCAGTAAGAGGAATGATACCCCTGCTAATGGTGGCACTTGCTCTACACTGCCACATGCAAAGCCCACATCAGTGCTTTATAGCCACTCCTTTATTTTATTCCCAAAACTCTCTCAGGTAGGTATTGTTCTCATTTCACAGATAACGGAACCATGGTCATGAAAGGTTGCCAGACTCATCTAAAGTCACATGCCAGATTCAAAACCCAGGTCCCTCTGACTCCAAAGCTGCACTATTTCCACTGTACCAAAAAATACTGTTTCTGATTCCTCACCCCCTTCACTCCCTCATTGTGTGGCTTTGAGAATGCATCCAGCTTCTGATGTTCTAGTGACCCCATCTGCAGAGCAGATACAATATTCCTCTGCCAGTCTACAGGTAGAAGGCTAGGTCACTTATTTCATAAGGTCCTAAAAGCAGTTTGTAAATCTGCTTTCAGTTTTTCTGTTTTTGTCATTCACCTTTAGCACTGTGATCCCCAACCCCCAAGCCACAGACTGGTACTGGTATGGTCTGTGGCCTGTCAGGAACAGGGCTGCAGGGCTCTGCCTCCCCCCACGCCACCCACCCATCCATGGAAAAATTGTCATGCATGAAACTTAGGAGTCAGGCTGCACAGCAGGAGGTGAGCAAGTAAAGCTTCCTCTGTATTTATAGCTGCTCCTCATCACTTATATCACTCTCTCCCCTGTGCCCCCCTCCCCCCACCAACTGTGGAAAAATTGTCTTCCATGAAACCAGTCCCTGGTGCCAAAAAGGTTGGCGACCACTGCTTTAGCATGTTTAAGCAGTATTTTCATTGTTTGTGTTTTGTGCTCCTCCAGTGGCCCTTTTATTTATTTCATTTAATTGTTTCTTTGTACCCTGTGCCTTCCAAAGTTAGTCACAGTGGCTCCTACTGAAGTCTAGGTATAAGAAGGCTAAATTCCTTTAACATGAAGTAAAAGATGAAGGCATGGGAGCAGAGAAACTACATGCAGAAATCCTTGCTGAAGGATGGTACAAAACCCAAGTGTAAAACTCTCAGAGTCTTGGCACCCAAGGCCAAGAGGGCAAACTGAAGCAGCAGTCTTTGTTGTCAACTAACCACAAGGCCCGATCTCTGAGAAGGATTTGTCATAAAGGCTTTTACATGAAAAGCAGTTTTTACCAAAAGTGCAGTCTACATGATGTTATGTTAAATCTCAATTCTTTACAAGCAAATCTGTGGGAACACAAGCAATATGGCCCAGTATGCCAATTTCTTTTCTTCCCAGTTCGAGTTTTAGCCAGTCTCCCTCTTTTCTCTCTTCCATTCTTTCATCTTGTTAGCCCAGCTCTACTTCCTTCTGGCTTTACACTGTCTCTTTCTCTTCCCTCTTAGCCCTGACTATCATGCCCACTCCCACCCTACCCTGCACCCCTACCCCCAACACACAGGCTCTCTCTAGGCCTTCCTTCCCTCCCAGTGGCTCTTTATCTCTCTCGCTGCTCTAGCAGGCAGCCCAGTTCAGCTCCTTTTCTTCTTCCCTCCACTCAGATTCACTCTTTTCTCCTGGGGATCAGATCTGTTCCCCAGGGGAGCAGTTCTCATCTGATGCACTATGATTAGTTGGGAGGTATGTTGCATGTAATTTGTTACCACTGTTAGTGAAACTGTCCAAATTTCAGAAATGATTTACTTTTTATATAAATTTGATAAGCTTTGCGGTCATCTCTCTAATACCATCACTTTTTCTTTCTTGCTTTCTTTTTTTTTTTTTGAGATAGAGTCTCACTCTGTTGCCCGGGCTAGAGTGCTGTGGCGTCAGCCTAGCTCACAGCAACCTCAAACTCCTGGGCTCAAGCCATCCTTCTGCCTCAGCCTCCCAAGTAGCTGGGACTACAGGCATGCACCACCATGCCCGGCTAATTATTTCTGTATATTTTTAGTTGTCCGGCTAATTTCTTTCTATTTTTAGTATAGACGGAGTCTCACTCTTGCTCAGGCTGGTTTCAAACTCCTGACCTTGAGTGATCCTCCTGCATCGGCCTCCCAGAGTGCTAGGATTACAGGCGTGAGCCACTGCGCCTAGCCTCTTTCTTGCTTTCTGATACGCTTCCTTGAGGGGGTGAGATAAGTGTGGCGTGTTAGCTGGTGTGCCAGGAATTGTACCTGACATGCAGTCTACCTTATCTGTACTGCAGCCTGTAATCTGGGTGCCTGTGGCAGTATGTTATGCACCATCACATAATGTCATGTGTGTCATGGCAGAGAAAAGGGTGAGAATTGGTGCTTGAGAGCTGATGCCAAGGCCTGGAAGTAGCCTGATGGTTCACACTAGCCCTGAGTCGTACCCTTGTTGAAAGATGGGGAGGTTGCAGTCACCTTGGGGAAGAGGTAAAGCGCTAAGGAAAAAGCTGCTGCTTCCTGCAGACAATGTTTTAGTCTCTCCCTCCCTTCTACCCCCAAAATGTTTTTCACATGAACAACGAACGCCTGTATCTGTGTAGTAAATCAGACATGATCCCTTTCTCTATCCTGTAGTGGAGGAATTAGATAGCTATAATGCAGCTATATAAACAGCTATAATGCAAGGAACATGGGTAAGGGTTATACAAAAGCTAATGCGTTAACATTTACTGAGTATTTGCTCCACACCAGGCACTGTTACAAGCACTTTACCAGTATTAAGTCATTTAATGCCCACAACAGCTGTGTAAAGTGGGTTCTAATTAGCATTACCGCTCTACAGAGGGGGAAACCAAAGCCCAGGGAGCTTAGCTCACGTACCCACTGTCATATAGGACCTGGCAGTATGGTCCCAGAGCCTATGGGCACCTGGCCTGTTCTGGCAGCCAGAGCTCCATTTCCCACATGAAAAGAGGGGAGGAGAGGAAAGATAAGAACTGATGTTTTTCTAAGGCTCTCTATGTGCCACTTGATTTAGCCTGTTAATTTTTGTGATTCCACACAATCCTGACAGAGTCTTGGTGAGAAGGCAGTAGTGCAGTAGTATTCTCCTCATTCGGTCATCAAGAAAACAGATTCAAAGAAGAGCAGTGATGTCCTATAGGTCACAAAGTGACAGAGGCAAGATTTATTAATAAGACTATGTTTGTTAGAAGCTGAAGCCCATTCTTTCCTTTGTACTACAATGCCAGAGTTCAGGCCACTTAGCGCATGGCAAGAGCATGGGGCACCTGCTCTGTATCACAAGCACTTGGAGCAACTCTCCGCTCCAGGCCTGTCGGCCCCGAGGTTAAGCACACTGGGGCTGGAAGTTGAATGCATCCAGCTCTGCCACCGGCTGGTTATGTGACCTGTCTGTGTTGGAGAGTTAATTAACCTCTCAAAGCTTCCATTCCCTTATCTACAAAATGAGGACAGTGAGAACATTGACCCTATGGCTGTGGTAAGAATAACTTAGCACAATGCCTGACTCAAAGTAAGTGCTCTGTAAATCTTAGCTGTTACGATTGTTATCTCTCAAGGCTATCCAGAGAACAAACGTAGTACCTAGAGTTTGATGGATCTCTGAACTGATGATGGCACCAGCTGAGAGAAGACCTATTGCAGCTTTAGTCAAGGTCCTGCTAGCTGGTGCTAAAATGATTTAAATTATAATTTGCCAGTGACATCCTTCTTCCCCAGATTCTTTGCACCATATCCAGACTATCCCAATGAGTCCTAGCTGCCTCACCCTCCTCCCTTTAGAGGAGTCTGGCTGAGCTTCTGCAACCCAGGGAGGTAGTGTCATATAGCAGCTACGACACAAGCTTTGGAGTAGCAGGCCTGGGTTCACATTCCAGCTCTGCAAGTGGGCTGGGCCAGGTGGATTAACCTCCCCAGTTCCTTGTCTGCAAAATACGAATGATTATGTATCTGTAGTACCTCGGGTTAAGGTGAGGATGGAACAAGACAACGCATGTAAAGGCACAGGCAGAGAATAAATGCTCAGTGGCAAATATGACTCACTGTCATTAAGGGAGGGAAATCTCAACCATGTGTTGCTGAGCTCCCTGTGTGCACTACAGGTACATTGAGAAGTCGGCAGAGGAGCTGGATGAGGAAGTAGAGTATGACATGGACGAGGAGGACTACATCTGGCTGGATATCATGAATGAGCGTCGGAAGACGGAGGGTGTGAGTCCCATCCCACAGGAGATCTTTGAGTACTTAATGGACCGGCTGGAAAAGGAGTCCTACTTTGAGAGTCACAATAAAGGCGACCCCAATGCGCTAGTGGACGAGGATGCTGTTTGCTGTATCTGCAATGATGGTGAGTGCCAGAACAGCAATGTCATCCTCTTCTGTGACATGTGCAACCTGGCCGTGCACCAGGAGTGCTATGGTGTTCCCTATATCCCTGAGGGCCAGTGGCTGTGCCGCCGTTGCCTACAGTCACCCTCCCGTGCTGTGGACTGTGCCCTGTGCCCCAACAAGGGTGGTGCCTTCAAGCAGACAGATGACGGGCGCTGGGCCCATGTGGTGTGTGCCTTGTGGATCCCCGAGGTCTGCTTTGCCAACACGGTCTTCCTAGAGCCTATTGACAGCATTGAGCACATCCCACCAGCTCGCTGGAAGCTCACCTGCTACATTTGCAAACAGCGGGGTTCAGGGGCCTGCATCCAGTGCCACAAGGCCAACTGCTACACAGCCTTCCATGTGACGTGCGCCCAGCAGGCTGGCCTTTATATGAAGATGGAGCCTGTGCGGGAGACAGGTGCCAACGGCACTTCCTTCAGCGTCCGAAAGACTGCATACTGCGACATCCACACACCCCCAGGTTCAGCGCGCCGCCTGCCCGCCCTGTCCCACAGTGAGGGTGAGGAGGATGAGGATGAAGAAGAGGATGAGGGTAAGGGCTGGAGCTCAGAAAAAGTCAAGAAGGCCAAGGCTAAGTCCCGGATCAAGATGAAGAAGGCACGGAAGATCCTGGCTGAGAAGCGGGCAGCAGCACCTGTGGTGTCAGTGCCCTGTATCCCACCACACAGGTATGTGGGAAGCAGATGGACAGGCAGGTAAGGGAAGAAGCAGCCCTCCTGGAGAGGAACTGACAGCCCCCTGAGTGAAATGGCAGTGCTAGGTTTCCTTCTTCCTATCAAGAGCTGCATAGAAGTAAAAAAGAAAAAGGAAAAAAACCCCACCTTTACCAGGTCACTTGACTTTTCACATTAAGAGCCGTAAATGTCAAACTTTATCTGGTATACCTAACATATTTTAAATTCCCCTTCCTTTTTTGATAGAAAGAGGATGGAACAGCCATAATGTAAGAAATGATCTGACTATGAAAAGAGAGAAATAGAATGAAGAGAGGGGAAGGGAACACTCAAGTTGTGAGGTGTTAACTGCCACTAATTTGGGCTGTGATCACCTGTTATTTTTAACTCTTTTGTGCCATTTATTTAATTTATAGGTTTCTGCTGTACAATTGTACTTTATCTAAAAACCTTCAAAGGCTCAGTCTGAGTGGAGCTCCCAGGATCAATTAGTACTGTGGGCTGCAGTGACTAAAGCAGTCTTAGGGAAGGAACTCCCTGACCCCTTGGTGTACAGGGTTAGGGAGCTGGCTTTGTGCTGGGAGTTTGGTTTCCTGTCTGCTGCAGTGGCATTGATACCACTCACTCTGCTTTCCTTTAAGCCCAGAGTCCCAGGCCTTTTTGACAAGAGGTATATTTCTCCTTTTTTCACTGGCCAGAGACCCCTGTTCTGTTTAAGAGAATCATGGCCCAACAGGTTTTCTCTTTGTTCCCTGCCTCCCAGGCTTAGTAAAATCACCAACCGCCTCACCATCCAGAGGAAGAGCCAGTTCATGCAGAGGCTGCACAGCTACTGGACACTGAAGCGGCAGTCACGGAACGGGGTCCCACTGCTACGCCGCCTGCAGACACACCTGCAGTCTCAGAGGAACTGTGACCAAGTTGGGGTACTGTGTCCAATTCCCTGTGGAACTAGGGCCAGGGAGACAAGGACTGAGATTTTCAACTGTAACTTTCAGTGTCAAGGAATGTAGGCTGTTTCCTCCTTTAAGTTAGCCCTCAAACCAGACTCAGCATGAAATCCTTATAGGTTATAAGCTCATTGGAAAGTTGTTCCTTTGTGTTCATTTATTCATTCAACAAACACATACTGAGTATCTACTCTATGCCAGGCTCTGGGAACACATAGGTTGAGGAGCTACCAATACATTACTGTGCTCCCTCCTTTGGCTTGGCCTGCCCTTGACCCAAGTTTCCTGGGCTCTCTCCTCCCCTTAGGCCTTTCCTCTGGCTCTCTCATCATCTTCTGATCCTCCTTTTGCCTCTACAGAGAGATTCTGAGGATAAGAACTGGGCCCTCAAAGAACAGCTCAAGTCCTGGCAGCGGCTCCGGCATGACCTGGAGCGAGCTCGGCTGCTGGTGGAATTGATCCGCAAGCGGGAGAAACTAAAAAGGGAGACGGTAAGTGTTACTGGGCCAGCTCTATTTTACAAAGAAGAAAACAAAGGAAAAGGAAAAGTGTGTGTCCCCCAGCCAGGAAGCAACAGGGACGATGCTAGAGTCAGATCTCCTGGGGCTGAGTGTGCTCAAGCCTCCCAGAAACACGGGAGAGTACGAACAGAATCCTAAATTGTGTGATGCAGGTAGCTGATGGTGGGAGTTCGGGGAAGGGGAAGGCCAGAGTAGTTGAAGCCAGGTTTATTGGGTGGGGTCTTGTGGAAGGTACACCAGCTGTGGGCGTGGGAATGAAGGCGAGTTTCCAAGCCAGCTGGGACCGTCCAGACCTCTGTGCCAGGGGACTGGCCTGGGCCCGACTGATCGGGCCTTTTTTCTGTCAGATCAAGGTCCAACAGATCGCCATGGAGATGCAGCTGACCCCTTTCCTCATCCTCCTTCGCAAAACTTTAGAACAGCTCCAAGAGAAGGACACAGGCAACATCTTCAGCGAGCCGGTCCCTCTGTCTGAGGTAACCGAATTGGACGAAGTAAGAATCCCTTCCCCTCACTCCCCCTTCTTTCTGTTCCTCTCCCAGTTGGACCCCTGCTGCAGGTCTGGGCCAGGGACTAGGTGGGAACCTTGAAGAGAGGGGCTGGTGGCTCTGGGCAGGATAAACTGAAGCCACGTGTATCACCTCGACTCTGTCTTGTCTCTGTCACACCCCAAGGGCCCGTAATGGGAGGCAGTCCGCACCGTTTCCTCAGAGGCAGGGACTGAGTTTTGCCAAATGAATAATCCTAGGGCAGGAAGACACTTTTGAGGTGCTGAACCCTAGAACGGAGACTTTAGAAGGCTCAGCACCTAAAGAACCAGCTCTGAAGCCCTAGGTCCTGACTGGCAGACTCTTCTATCTAAAAGGTATAAAATGAGAGGCCTGAAGCAGCTTCTCTGTATAAAGCCTTACTAATAAGTAAAAAAAGAGCTATAGGAATACAAGGTAGTGTTTTCTCCAGAGGATTCCCCTAGTCGTTTTCCTATTGAAGCTTCATGCAGCTCTAGGAGGTAGATATGGCTGTACTTTCATCACTATTTTCCAGAAGAAAAGAAAGCCTAGAGAGGTCAAGAGACTTGCCAAGGTCACACAGCTTGTGACTGGTCAAGTCAGGACTAGAATCCAGCTTTCCTTTCCCCTCTGCTATATGCCTGCCTCTAACTGTGGTGGGAGGAGGTTGCAGATGCATTTCATGGGGGCTTGTTAGGAGCAGGGTTTGGGGGATTGAGGAGTGTATCTCCACTGAGACACACCTGTCCTGCTCTCCCAGGTACCTGACTACCTAGACCACATCAAAAAGCCCATGGACTTTTTCACCATGAAGCAGAACTTGGAGGCTTACCGCTACCTGAACTTTGATGATTTTGAGGAGGACTTCAACCTTATCGTCAGCAACTGCCTCAAGTATAACGCCAAGGACACCATCTTCTACCGGGCGGCAGTGCGGCTCCGTGAGCAGGGTGGTGCTGTGCTCCGCCAGGCCCGGCGCCAGGCAGAAAAAATGGGCATTGACTTTGAGACGGGCATGCATATCCCCCACAGCCTGGCTGGAGATGAGGCCGCGCACCACACTGAAGATGGTGGGTGATATGTCACACACACACTTAAGAGGCCAATGCCAGGGATGGACAGCTTTCCAAAGGTCCCCTCCTGGAGCAGGCAGCGTAGGCAGAAAGGAGCTAGGCTGAGCAGTGGCAAGCTATCCCCAGGAATGCTCCCCAAGAAGCCACACTGGGAATGGACAGCAGTGTCCGCCATTCCACATCTTGGTGCTGCTGTTTTACAGCTGTTCCTGGTGAGAAGCCGAGGAGGGAAGAGTGGGTTTCTTGCTGCCTGCCCAGGTTCTAGGGGCCCAGAGGGCTGCCCTGCGTCTGAGCTTTTCCTCCCAACCCTACCCCTAGCAGCAGAGGAGGAACGGCTGGTCCTGCTGGAGAACCAGAAGCACCTGCCCATGGAAGAGCAGCTGAAGTTGCTGCTGGAGCGGCTGGATGAGGTGAATGCCAGCAAGCAGACCGTGGGCCGCTCACGGCGGGCAAAGATGATCAAGAAAGAGATGACAGCGCTGCGGCGGAAGCTTGCCCACCAGCGGGAGACTGGACGGGATGGGCCTGAGCGGCATGGCCCCTCGAGCCGGGGTAGTCTGACACCCCACCCTGCAGCCTGTGACAAGGACGGGCAGACAGACAGTGCTGCGGAGGAGAGCAGCAGCCAGGAGACAAGCAAAGGTCTGAATCCCATAGCAAGGTGGACCCCAGAGCAAGTCAGACTTGGGCTCTGCAGCACATACTCCGCCTCTGCCATCCCCCAGGCAGAGGTCCCTCCTACACAGCTAGCTGTACTTTCTTCCTTACTCCCCAACCAGGGGCCTCTTAACTGCCTCTCTGCCTAGTTGTATGAGAGTTTAATGTTACAAATTCCATGCCCCCAAAATCATTTCCCAAACTCTAGTAGGAGTAATGACCCTGGATATCTACCCTTCTCACATCAGGCCCTTCACCAACTCTCCTTCTCTCTTTCTCTGCTCCAGGCCTGGGTCCCAACATGTCCTCAACCCCCGCACATGAGGTGGGCAGGAGAACCTCAGTTCTGTTCTCCAAAAAGAACCCGAAGACAGCTGGACCGCCCAAGAGGCCGGGCCGGCCCCCCAAAAACCGGGAGAGCCAGATGACCCCCAGCCACGGAGGCAGTCCTGTGGGGCCCCCCCAGCTCCCCATCATGGGCTCCCTGCGTCAGCGCAAGCGGGGTAGGAGCCCTCGGCCCAGTTCGAGCTCAGACAGCGACAGTGATAAGTCCACAGAAGACCCCCCAATGGGTGAGCGTCACCATCACCCAGCCCCCCAAGAGAGTGAGCAAAAAGCTGCCATTCTTCCTAGCTATCCCTTTATTTGCCCATAAAAGAGAGAGCTATGAGGGCCCTCAGGAATCCTTTAATCCCAACCCACTCATTTTACAGTCGGGAAAACAGGCCCCGAGACACTGACCCAGCTAGATTCCCAGGGTGCCTCCTCCAACCCCCGTTGTATCACTTCACCTTTTCTCTTCTCACCTTCCTTGGGGATCTTCTGCCCTTTAAGCCATTTGTGTCCTAAGGCCGATAACTGCCAAGGGAAGCAAGGGGTGGGCAGGGCTGTGTCCAGCTGTGGTAGACACTGCCCAGAGCTAGATCTGCTGGCAAAGCATGGAGGAATTTTCCAGCACAGAAGGGGAACCCAAGCTCTAAGTCCCTCTTACCCTATGTCATCTCTGATCTATACCATCCTGACCGGTTCCTTCCCTCCTCCTCATCCCCTCAACCAAGACTTACCAACCAATGGCTTCAGCGGTGGAAACCAGCCAGTGAAGAAGAGTTTCTTGGTATACCGTAATGACTGCAGCCTCCCCAGGAGCAGCTCAGACTCTGAGTCCAGCAGCAGTAGCAGCAGCAGCGCTGCCTCAGACCGGACCAGGTACCAACTTTCCAGATCAAGGCCAGCCTCTATGGATGCCCTTCCAGCGCTCATGTGCTTTCCCAGGTTTCCGTATTGGAAGTGGGGTGGCTGCCATCTCAGCATAGATTAAGATGGTTCAAACCCAACATTCTCTGCAGAATAAATGGGATAGATCAGTTTCGCCATAATGGAACAGAGAAAACCATGCGGGGTTCAGGTGATAGTGTAGAGATGAGGGCATAAACTAATGCTTTGTGGCCTGGGTTTGGCCTGCAAACATATTTTGTTTGGCCAGCATGGTGTTTTTAAAAGATGAATCCAGAAATGCCACATAAAATTCCTAGGCTCTGTATTCTCTTTAAAAATCAGGAGATCTGTCAAATCTGGCCAATACTGCTTTTAGACAGCGCATGCATTCTTCCCCCAACTGCTCAATCCAGCCCACCTCAGTCAGAGCACCAGCCTAGTCCCTGAGGGCATTTGAGTTTGAAATTCCTCATCTAGCCTCTGCTATCCACAAGTCTCAGACCCTGGGAGCTTGACGTGGAGAGGACACCGGCCATGTCATTCCCCATTCTTCCCTTCCTTTGAGCTGTGCTCTCCATTGTCTTGTCGACAGCACAACACCCTCAAAACAAGGCCGGGGCAAGCCCTCTTTCTCTCGGGGCACATTCCCAGAGGACAGCAGTGAGGATACCTCAGGCACCGAGAATGAGGCCTACTCCGTGGGCACTGGCCGCGGCGTGGGCCACAGCAGTAAGTACCCTCGCCCAAGGCCAGGGATGCTGGGAACCCACTGTCAAGGCCTTGCCAGTCCCCCAGCTGCTGATCCACCTTCTCTCTCCCATTCTTGTGAAGTGGTAAGGAAGAGTCTGGGCCGGGGAGCTGGCTGGCTGTCAGAGGACGAGGACTCCCCCCTGGATGCTCTGGACCTTGTGTGGGCCAAATGCCGAGGGTATCCATCATACCCAGCTCTGGTAGGTTTCCACTACTCTCGTCATACCCCTTGCTTTCTAACCCCAGAACACAGACTTAAAATTAGCAGATGTGTCTTACTGTCTGCTGAGCTGTGGGACACAAGGTTCCTTGGCAGATAGACTGGTGAGCAGCCAGTTTCTCTGTCTCTCGCTTTCCCTTATCTTTGCCTCTTGACCTCTGAAATAATTTAGCATGGGAAGAAGCTAAGGGTTAGCACTGCAACCCTAGTAGCATGATAACCTTTCTCTGTCCCTACTTCAGATGTAGTCTCCAAATTCTTGGGTAGGACAAGCCCTAGGGAAGTGGACTGAACGCAACTGTGCTCTTATTACAACCTTAGATCATTGATCCAAAGATGCCCCGAGAAGGTATGTTCCACCATGGGGTTCCCATTCCTGTGCCCCCCCTGGAGGTGCTGAAACTTGGGGAGCAGATGACCCAGGAAGCCCGAGAGCATCTCTACCTCGTCCTCTTCTTTGACAACAAACGAACCTGGTAAGAAAGGAAGGGAGCATTTGGTGACTCACAGCCACAAATGCAGGCCTGTGTGGTATTGGGGCAGATTGCCAGGAAGCTCTAGCAACAGACAGACTGGGCTATCACAGATCAGTGGGGGAGGGACTTAGAACAGATTTTGAGCAAACAGGTTGTATTGACCATAAGTCTGCGAGTCTGAGTGGGCAGTAGCTGACAAACAGCTGCAGCTAGAACCCAAAGGACCATCAGTGACTGTAACAAATATGGGAGTGGCTCCCCACCCAGACTCAGATGGCTTCTAGACTTAGTTTTCCCATCTCTGCCTCCACAATGACAAGATGAGGGTAAAGCAGGAATAAACATTCAGACTCCAAATCCTTTTTGTTAACTGTCTGCAGAGGATATTCAGTTTCAGTAAAGTCTGCCTGGAGCCTACAGAACAGGATGCCTGTTGCTGGTTAGGTCAGGGCTTCTCTTTTTTTTTTTTTTTTTTTTTTTATACAGAGTCTCACTCTGTTGTCCAGGCTGTAGAGTGCCGTGGCATCAGCTCACAGCAACCTCAAACTCCTGGGCTCAAGCGATCCTTCTGCCTCAGCCTCCCGAGTAGCTGGGACTACAGGCATGCGCACCATGCCCAGCTAATTTTTTACATATATTTTTAGTTGTCCAATTAATGTCTTTCTATTTATAGTAGAGACGGGGCCTCGCTCTTGCTCAGGCTGGTCTCGAACTCCTGACCTTGAGCTATCCACCCGCCTTGGCCTCCCAGAGTGCTAGGATTACAGGCGTGGGCCACCGCGCCCGGCCAGGGCTCTTCCTTTTGTACCTATAAATACCCCGTGATTACCTACCCTCCCTGCCACCCCCAATATATCTGTTGACTGGGCTCTTTCATCACTAGATTATGGACTGATGAGGGCAGGGACTGTGTCTATTAGTCTCAGTAACCCCGGTACCCACCACAGAGTCTGGCCAGAGTAGGCACTCAGGAAGTGTGTTCGAGTGAATAGAAGGAGGAAGGCTGGTGCTTGTTGTTCTCCCTGAGATGATTTATTTGATCTTTACCTTGTCCTATAGGCAGTGGCTGCCCAGGACCAAGCTGGTTCCTTTGGGCGTGAACCAGGACCTAGACAAGGAGAAGATGCTGGAGGGCCGCAAGTCCAACATCCGCAAGTCAGTACAGATCGCCTACCACCGGGCTCTGCAGCACCGCAGCAAAGTGCAGGGCGAGCAGAGCAGTGAGACCAGCGATAGTGATTGATACTGCCCCACACAGCCCAACCTGCAGTGCCCTGTGACCTCTCTCCTCCCCCTTAGCTCACTATCCTGGAGTGGCACCGGCCTCTGCACTGACTCATTCCTGGTCTTGGGGCCAGTCTCAGGGGAAGCTGGGTAGGGGAGGTCCCTCCTGCCCTGAGTGCAGCTGGACTGTACAGAACACTCCAAGGGCCCATGGTGGTTCAGTGCAAGGAGAGGGGAGGTCCCACAGGTCAGAAAATGCTTCAGAGACCTCACGGTATTGTAGGGCAGGGTGGTGGGCCAAGGTTAGGACACTGCATAAAACAGGCCATCTGCCATCCCACCACCTCTACCTGCTCATGCCAGGAGAATCTGCAACTGCCTAGAGGCCTGAGGCCCCTACAGGTGGTGAGATGAGCGGGCATCTGCCCAGCCTAGCAGTGGGATTGATGTCTGTCCAGCCCGGAAGAGGGGCACTAGGTGACCCCCTCCCCTGCTGTTGTAAATACTGTAATTATCGGAGAATTTAAATTATTCCCATTTGTAACTGCGTTTCCGGGTCGCGCCAGAGTCATTTGGTACTAAAAAACGACTGGGGCCTGTCCCCATTTTTCTTCTCTTTCCCATAGATGCCCCCCCCCACCTTTCAAACTGGTTTGTATTTATTTCAAAGGAAGAAAATATATTGATTCTTAGAAAATAAACTGTCTATTTAGAATTCTTTTTTCTTGCCTTTTGCCAGAGCACAGGGAAGTTCTGTGCCCCAGGGATGGTACCTAATTGGGTCCAAGGGTTGCTGACTGCTGTGCATGCTAAGTTTGTAAGACAACAATAGAGACAACAGGAGAGCTCCCGTTTCTCATGCACTCACTGAGTGGCAGGCCCTGTGCTACACACCTTTAGATAACACAGTTTTATGAAATCCTTGTAACTATGGGGTACTTTAATCTCAGGCTGAGTGTCTCCACAAAGATGCTGAGGTTTAGAAAAATTAAGTAACTTGGCAAGCTTAGTTCCCACAACTAGCAAGTCGTAGAGCTAGGATTTGAACTCTGGTCTATCTGCCTGCAAGGTAGGCTCTGCGACCAGCATGCTGAACTGAACTGCCGGAGGAGGGGTCAACTGCTGATTCCTTCACAGACTTCGGAGGCCTCAAATTCTCCGCGGTAGCGCGGCTCACGTGCTCCAGAGGCACCGCGGCCGGCCCGGGACCTTCCCGTCTGCTCCGCTGGGTACAGAGCACGGACGCGGAGGGTCGCTCTTCATCCCTCCGCACCCTTTCCCACTCAGCCAGTATGCACTGCAGGAATGTCTCCCAAGTGCCGGGCACCCGTGGGATGCCATGCCTATGAGATAGAGAATCACAGGAAATGGCTGCCCCTGAGTAGAACCGAGACAAAGACCGCACAGGTCTGAACTTGACACCATGCTCACGGGCACCCTGCCAGGTCCTGTGGGTGGGACACAAAGATCAATCAGCTGCAGATCTTGCCCTTCTAGAGCTTGCGGTCTAATTTTCAGATACGACCAAAATCACCATGCAAAAAGGCGAAAAATGGCCCCGATAAAGTTCATGGCTCCTAGCTCCTTGTTTTTCCATGTTTTCCTTCAGAAGGGAGGAATTACGTAATACTTCTTGCTGGGTCCAGTTGGCTGGCACTGGCCACCCCGCGGCCGCACACCTGTACCTGGACTCAACCTAGTGAGCGGCCTCCCGGGGCCAAGCCCCTTCCGGCGGCGCAGGCTGTAAACGGACGGGGCCTCGTCGGAGGCTGGCTCGGGGCTGCCGGAAGGCGAGAAGTCTGAGGACGCCCAACTGCAGGGCGGAGGCCGGCTGGAGGGCCCTGGAGGGGACCGGCTCAACGGGCGAACGCCAAAGAGGATCCTCGGGAAACGCGTCCCGAGGGCGGAGGGGCCGGAGCTGTGTCCGGTCCGGTCCCGGCAGCCCCAGGGGGACGACTATCTGGGACCTCGAGGAGACTCGGCGGAGAAGGGCGCCCTGAGGACGGGCTGGGGCGGCTGCGGGTCTGAAGACCGACGGCCCTGAGGCGTCTGAGGGCTCAGAGGTCAGTCAGGACGACGAGGCCCCGGGGGCGCCGGGAGTGGACACTGGCGTGCGGAGCGCGGCTAACCCCGAGCGAGGATGAGACCAATAGCCGGCGGGGAGCCCCGCCCGCGCGCCGCCGCGCCCGCGTTTCCATTGGCACCGCCCCCTTTCTCCTCGGATTGGCCGCCTCTGGGTCAAATAAACGGCGCTTGAGCCGTGCTTCCGGTGATGGCGAGGTCAGGCCCGGGAGAAGCCGAAAGGACACGTTCGCGCGCGCTTCCGAAAGTCTGTGAGCGCCCAGGGGCCCCGGAGGAGACGCGAGGAGGAGGGGGCGGGACCTGCGCCTCGGGAAAGCAGGAGGACCGGGGCAGGAAGTGGGGACAGAGTGGGAGGAGCGGGACTCTGGCGGAGCGCGAAGGGAGGGGCCTGCAGGGCGTGGAGGAGTCGAGTGAAATATGGCGGGGCCTTAAACAGAGACTAAGCAGCCGGGACCCGGTGGGCGAGGCCTTAGGAGACGTGGTCTTCGGGCTCGGAGTTAATCCGCTCCTGAGTGGGCGGGTCCGTCGTGGGGCGCAGCGTGGCGTGCGAGTGCTAGGCCGGGAGCATGGGGCATCGTACCCTAGCCGCCTGCCCGGCGCTGTGGGCCTCCATTCCCTGTCCGTTCTCTGAGCTGCGCCTGGACCTGGTTCTGGCTTCTGGACAGTCCTTCCGGTGAGTGGCTGCACCTGGGAGGCCCCTCCCCCGGAACCCTGGCTCCTGACTCCTCAGCGCCGCCGGCAGTGGGAAAGAATTTTGGGGGTGATAGAAGAAACTCCAGGGTACGAAAGAGGAAGCGGGCATGCATAGCCAGCCTGTTACCTCCTTCATATGGTAGAGGTAGTGTGTGCAGTGGTGTTGTATGGGCCAAGCGGCATAACCGATGCAAAGATAGCTCTTTTACTTTGCAATTAAATCAGTTTTGTAAATGGAATGGTTATGGGATGGGAGGGATCCCAGAGGGTGCAGGAAGGGAAACTGAGTGCTAAGGCTGTTGTGTACCTACGGGCTTAGGTGGAGGGAGCAAAGCCCTGCACACTGGAGTGGTGTACTGGCGGACCAGGTATGGACGCTGACTCAAACTGAAGAGAAGCTCCACTGCACTGTGTACCGCGGGGACAGGGGCCGGGCTGGCAGGCCCACACTGGAGGAGCTGGAGGTTGTGCGCGGTTACTTCCAGCTGGATGTCAGCCTGGCTCAACTGTATCGCCACTGGGGTTCCGTGGACTCCCACTTCCAAGAGGTGGCTCAGAAGTTCCAAGGTGAGTACAAGGCCCCGGGCAGGGATTAGGGGGTTCTTGGACATTGGTTAAGTTACTTCTCTGTGACTCACTTTTATCATCTGTAAGATGAAGACTGTATCTACTTCATAGAATTTTATGAGGATTAAAGGGAGCTAACATACAAAGTGCTTAGAATAGTGTCCTGCACATAGTTATTATTATTACTATTTATTTAATTTTCTTTTTGTTGTTAGAGATAGGGTCTCACTCTGTCACCCAGGCTGGTGCGATCATAGCTCACTGTAAACTCAGACTCCTGGGTTCAAGCGATGCTCCTGCCTCAGGCTCCCAAGTAGCTAGGACTACAGTCGCACACCACCACACCTGGCTAATTTTTTTTATTTTTTGTAGAGATGAGTCTTGCTATGTTGCGCAGACTGGTCTTGAACTCTTGGCCTCAGGCAATCCTCAGCCTCCCAAAGTGCTAGGATTACACATGTGAGCCACCATGTGTGGCCTATTATTACTAATATTATTATCCTACTGATCACCATAGTGAAGTGACGGGGTATTGAGCCCATTCCTGGCTGTGTGACCTGGGAGAAGTTACTTCATTCATTTTGTAAATATATACAGAGCATCTGCTGTGTGACTGGGGATACAGCAACAAACAAAATGGATACAAATACTCACCCTCATGGTGATTATATTGTGGCCTCTTTGTCTGTAGAATGAGATGGTAACTCAGATGTCACAAGATGCTATGAGGAGTAAGAAGAGGTCTGGTTTTGCTTTTTCTGTTTTTTATTGATTGAGATGAGTCTCACTGTGTTGCCCAGGCTGGTATTGAACTGGCCTCAAGCAATCCCCCCGCCTTGGCCTCCCAAAGTGCTAGGGTTACAGGCATGAGCCACCACACGCAGCTGGTGTTGCTTTCTCTTTTTTTTTTTTTTAGATTCCTTTGATCCTGGTATGGTGTTGCTTTCTCTAACAGTGCTATCCCTCATTCTCACTTGGAGCCTTGATACCTAGGATCTGATCTGAGGGTGAGAGGATGCCACTCCTGACAGCAAGTGCTTCTCCTCCCCACTGCCTTTCCGGTCCCCAGGTGTGCGACTACTGCGACAGGACCCCATCGAATGCCTTTTCTCTTTCATCTGTTCCTCCAACAACAACATCACCCGCATCACTGGCATGGTGGAGCGGCTGTGCCAGGCCTTTGGACCTCGGCTCATACA
The DNA here is from genome assembly GCA_963574885.1 of Lepilemur ruficaudatus. Classification (NCBI taxonomy): domain Eukaryota; kingdom Metazoa; phylum Chordata; class Mammalia; order Primates; family Lepilemuridae; genus Lepilemur; species Lepilemur ruficaudatus. Next base: position 21,137 of record CAUYRT010044287.1, on the reverse strand, counting down.
GCTTGATGATGTCACCTACCACGGCTTCCCTAGCCTGCAGGCCTTGGCTGGTGAGTAGGTGGGTCCCCTACCCCTAGGCCTTTGATTAGCTTTTAGGATCTGTTCAGTTCTTTGGTTACTATATCTCAAAGCTTCCTGCCTTCCCCAAAACTGTCCCCATCCAGAACCACCCTGCTTGGTCTGATCAGCCCCAGTTACTCCTCATCTTCCCTATTCATCCCTGAAATGTCAGCACCTCGCTAGTCTGTGCTTTTTGACCAGTGGTTTCAATGCCTCATCAGAAAAACATCTGTATGCACCGTACAGTAGTTTGGGGTCAGGAGCATGCCTTCTAGAGACAGACTTCCTGGGTCTGAATCCCAACTCTATCACTTGGGCATATTATTTAACATCTCTCTACTTCAGTTTCTTTATCTGTGTAAGGGGATAATAATTGCATCTACCTATCAGAGCTGTCATGAGGGTTGAATAAAAGAAATACATACTGCACCTAGCACAATGTTTGGCACTCAGGAAGTACGTTGTAAAATTCAAACTGCTATCACTACAGTGACCCGAACAATTTTGCATCCAAGAACACATGGCTGCTGCTGTGGTCTTCACAGCAGCCCTGTGTGGCATGTATTTTACAGAGGCAAGTATATCAGTTGGCAGGTGTGAGAAGAAAGCTACAGGAAGTGCTTGGGGACTACATAGCAAGGAGACAACCTGCCTCAAGAAAAGAGAATGTGGCTCACGTTTGTAATCTTAGCACTCTGGGAGGCCGAGGCGGGAGGATCACTTGAGTTCAGAAGTTTGAGACCAGCCTGAGCAAGAGCAAGAACCCATATCTACTAAAAATAGAAAGAAATTAACTGGCCAACTAAAAATATATAGAAAAAATTAACTGGGCATGGTGGTGCATGCCTATAGTCCCAGCTGCTTGGGAGGCTGAGGCAGGAGGATCGCTTGAGCCCCGGAGTTTGAGGTTGCTGTGAGCTAGGCTGACACCACGGCACTCTAGCCCAGGTGACAGAGAGAGACTTGTCTCAAAAAAAAAAAAAATAAGAAAAAAAAGAAAACAATGTTTTTAGTGTTTAAAAACCTGATCTTGAATCTTAGCTGCTCACTTAGTTGTCATAAGACCTCAAGAAATTCATTCACCTCTCTAGGCTTATCTTAACTTGTTTGTAGAATAGGAATAATAGTTTCTATCTAGAAGGGTTTGGGAGATGAATAAAGTAGTCATGAGGCAGTATACTGTAAGCCAAAGGGTTAAGAGCACAAGGCATTGGTTCCTCAGACCTAATGCAAGATCCCATCTCCCCCACGTCCTTTTTTTTTTTTTTTTTTTTTTTTACACAGGGTCTCACTCTGTTGCCCGGGACAGAGTGCCATGGCGTCAGCCTAGCTCACAGCAACCTCAAGCTCCTGGGCTCAGCCTCCCGAGTAGCTGGGACTACAGGCATGTGCCACCATGGCCGGCTAATTTTTTCTATATATTTTTAGCTGTCCAAGTAATTTTTTTCTATTAGTAGAGACGGGGTCTCGCTCTTGCTCAGGCTGGTCTCAAACTCCTGACCTTGAGCAGTCCACCCACCTCGGCCTCCCAACGTGCTAGGATTGCAGGCGTGAGCCACCACTCCCGGCCCTACCCCATGTCCTTTCTTAGGCAAGTTACTTAACCTCATTTCTTCTGCCTGTAAAATGGGGAAAACAATAGTACTGTCATCAAGATTCTTGAGAAAAGTCAGCATGATAATGTACCTAAAGCACTTTGCCTAGTATGTGATACCCAGCACTTGATAATAGAAGCTGTTGCTATTACTATGATTATTTGTTTAGATCATGGGTGTGACATGCTCTTTGGAAAGATTAAGGAACTCAGGTGGGGAGCTGAGAAGGGCAGCAAGTCCTTCCCAGTCCCTGGACTGGAGTTGGGCTCCAGTGCCCAGTGCGTAATAGGTACGCAGAAAACATTTGTAGAGGGGCAGGACCCAAGCTTTAACCATTTCCTTTGCACATAAAAGTGGCCACTATCTCCTAGGTGGTGAGGTGCGAGCGGGTATTTAAGCATTCCTGTGGGGTGGGGGGTTCACACACCAGCCTCAGGACAGGAAAGACTTGACCCCTGCTTTCCTTCTGACTCCCCACAGGGCCAGAGGTAGAAGCTCATCTCAGGAAGCTGGGCCTGGGCTACCGTGCCCGCTACGTGAGTGCCAGTGCCCGAGCCATCCTAGAAGAACAGGGCGGGCTGGCCTGGCTGCAGCAGCTGCGAGAGGCCCCCTACGAGGAGGCCCACAAGGCCCTCTGTGCCCTGCCGGGGGTGGGCACCAAGGTGAGGCCCCAGCGGGGTAGGGGCTGCCCTCTCCGCTCACACTGAGAGTAGGAAATGAGGCAAGCCTGAGAGCTGGGTGGAGGGTTGGCTTCTAGGGGCAGAGCAGGAAGGAGAAAGCGTATAAGCAGATGTTTTATGAGTGCAGAAAGAGTATAAAGGATATTGCCTTTGAATGAATTTCTAGAAAGGCCATTTGTTCGTGTGGCTATACGTATACAGAAATTTCCAGAAGGAATTGGAGGAGGAAACTTAATAGTGGTTCCCTAGGGGAAACAAATAGGAAGTTGTTTCTATTTTTTGTTTTTTTTCTTTTCTTAAAATTCCATGTACAGGGTTAACTAGCAGTAAGATGATAGAGAATTAGACTTTTGCCTTTTTCTTTATAATTCTGTATAGTTTAAAAAATGAATTTATTTGTTTAAGACAGTCTAGACCGGGCGTGATGGCTCACGCCTATAATCCTAGCACTGTGGGAGGCCGAGGCGGGTGGATTGTTTGAGCTCAGGAGTTCGAGGCCAACCTGAGCAAGAGTGAGACCCCGTCTCTACTAAAAATAGAAAGAAATTACTTGGACAGCTAAAAATATATAGAAAAATTTAGCCAGGCATGGGGGCACATGCCTGTAGTTCCAGCTACTCGGGAGGCTGAGGCAGGAGGATTGCTTGAGCCTAGGAGTTTGAGGTTGCTATGAGCTAGGCTGATGCCATGGCGCTCTAGCCCAGTCAACAGAGTGAGACTCTGTCTCAAAAAACAAAAAAAAAAGTCTCACTCTGTTGCCCAGGACAGAATGCCGTGGCGTCAGCCTAGCTCACAGCAAACTCAAACTCCTTATCTCAAGCAATTCTCCCATCTCAGCCTCCCAGAGTAGTAGGATTACAGGCGTGAGTCACCGTGCCTAGCCAAGAATTAATTTTTGTTTAAAGATTTTTTTTTTTTTTTGAGACAGTCGCACTCTGTTGCTCAGGCTACAGTGCCATGGGAATCAGCCTAGCTCACAACAACCTCAAACTCTTGGGCTCAAGCCATCCTTCTGCCTCAGCCTCCCAAGTAGCTGGGACTACAGGCACGCACCACCATGCCCGGCTAATTTTTTCTACATATTTTTAGTTGTTCACCTAATGTCTTTCTATTTTTTTAGTCGAGACGGGGTCTCGCTCTTGCTCAGGCTGGCCTCGAACTCCTGAGCTCAAACGATCCGTCTACCTTGGCCTCCCAGAGTGCTAGGATTATAGGCATGAGCCACCGTGCCCGGCTAATTATATATATATGTATACTTTTATATATATATATAATATATAAAACTATATATATACTTTTAGTTCTCTAGCTAATTTCTTTCTATTTTTTTAGTAGAGACAGGGTCTCGCTCTTTCTCAGGCTGGTCTTCAACTCCTGAGCTCAAACAATCCTCCCGCCTTGGCCTCCCAGAGTACTAGGATTATAGGCATGAGCCACCATGCCCGGCCAAAGAATATTTTTTAATAGGCTCTGGACTTCAGCTTAACATAAATCTTGGTTCTGTCTGTTCCCAGCTGTGTGACTGTGGCCAAGTCACTTGACTTTCCAGAGCCTCCGTTTTCTTGTCTGTAAAATGAATATGGCAATACCTTCTTCCTATGTTATGATGAGAACCCAGCCTACACAGGTGTGCATGCAGTAGCAGTTTTTATTACAGCTATTTTTTAAATTATTAATAGTATATGTTGATTGAAAATATAGAACAATAGTAACCTCAGAGTGGAGGAGGAAGCAGCTGGTTTTGGGGCTAGAAGCAGGATGCTGGCCAGATCTACCATTCCTCCTCAAGGACTCACTCTGTGTCTGTCAAAGGTGGCTGACTGCATCTGCCTGATGGCCCTAGACAAGCCCCAGGCTGTGCCCGTGGATGTCCACGTGTGGCAGATTGCGCAGCGTGACTATGACTGGCACCCCACCACATCCCAGGCGAAGGGCCTGAGCCCCCAGACCAACAAGGAACTGGGTGAGGAGAGAGAGTGGGATGCTGGGGCTGGCAGTGGGCTGAGACGGTAGAAACTTCTGACTCTCACAGTCACCTCTCTCTCAGACCCTACCTCTGTTGATCAGGAGCAGAAGTGGCCAATTAATTTAACTTCATCACCTCTGATTTAGGAAACTTTTTCCGGAGCCTGTGGGGACCTTATGCTGGCTGGGCCCAGGCGGTGAGTGTACTTAGATTCCTAGGTTTCCCCTCCTTCTGCAGCCCAAACCCCATAAGACCTCTCCGCAAGCCCTGACCCAGGGGACTCTGCCATTACCACCACTGCCCCAGGTGACCCTAAAGAACTCTCCCACCACCGCAGCTCTAGCCCTGTAAACTCTTGTTGCCCCTGCCTCTGCTCCCCATGGACTCTTCTACCTACCCACACTGTCCCCAGCCCTGACACCAGTGTGCCCTCCTCCCTACACACAGATGCCCCCTTACCCCCTACAGGTGCTGTTCAGTGCTGACCTGCACCAATCCCACTGTGCTCAGGAGCCACCAGCAAAGCGCAGAAAGTGGTCCAAAGGGCCTGAAGGGTAGGTGGGAGGGCACTGGGCAAAGGAACTCTCCAAAGATCTGTCCCCTGTTCCCCACTTTTCCGTCCCCATCCCGTCTTGTGTTGGGGAGGGGGCTCCCTGCAACTACCTCAGGTGCCAGGCAACCCCAAATCAAGCTAGGGTGGGGGCTATTTGCAGAGAGAGCTATTTATGGTTTTATCTTCTTCCCTTTATTACAAGAAGGAACAATAAAATAGAAACATTTGTATGGAAAATGCAGTGAGCAGTGTAGGGGAGTGAGGAGGGATGGGGCAGGGTCACTCCCTAGTTCAGAGGGAAGGGGAGCAGGATGCCCCCAACCCCGCCTATGCAGGGGTTACCTGACCCTAAGTCCAGGGCTCTAAAGCTGTGGGGGCAGCGTGGGGGACAGTCCCCGGCCTGGCTCCGCACAGCAGTCTCGACAGCAGCAGCCAGCTGCTGGCCCTACGCAGAAAGCAGAAAGCGAACAGAGCTGGCTGTCGGGCAGACCCTCCACTCTGGCCTGGCGCCTCTTCGTGGACCACCCATGCCCTTCCAGAGAGCCGCGCTCCTCACCCCCAGCTCCGGGCGTCAGCAGCTCCCCATGGCTCGCCGTCTGTCCCTGCCCCTCCTGGCTGGTGCCCAGCTGCAGCTTCCTCATGTGCCGCACCACAGCTGTGGCGTTGAAGGCTTGCTGTAGGGAGAGAGGGGAGGGACCTCTGCAGGGGTCGGGTATGGGGCAGGGGCTGGCAGTGGGGTTCTCGCAGCGGTTCTGTTATTTTCATTCAGTTGTTTACTGATTCCCCTAGAACCCCCCAAACCTCTACAAGGCTTTGTTAAGTTATATTCAGTCACATTACATATTTACATACACATGCACGCATATATATAAAATATATGAAAAGGAATTAGTTATATAATTTCATATGTATAGAAAACGCTATGTAGCATTATGTATTAATATCAGGCACTGCTCTAAGAACTTTACATAATTCTTCATAGAACTCTTTGAGATAGGCACTATTAAAAGCAGTATTTTCAAAGGCAGAGACTGAGGTGCAGAAAGGTTAAGTAACTTGCCCAGGGGTGGGGGTGTGGGGGTGTGTATGTGTGTTTTATTCAACATATCTACCTAGATGTCCCACACACCCCTCAAATTCACCATATTCAAAACTAAAACTGTCTCCTCTGAAAGCTGTGTTTCTGCCCTTGTGATCATCTCTTTTTTCCTCCAACATCTATCCCATCATCATCACTTCTTGGTGTTTTGTTTTGTTTTTTTTTGAGAGACAGTCTCATTCTGTTGCCCGGGCTACAGTGCTGTGGCATCAGCCTAGCTCACAGCAACCTCCAACTCCTGGGCTCAAGTGATCCTCCTGCCTCAGCCTCCCGAGTAGCTGGAACTACAGGCATGCGCCACCGCGCCCGGCTAATTTTTTCTATATATTTTTAGTTGGCCAATTAATTTCTTTCTATTTTTGGTAGAGACAGGGTCTCACTCTTGCTCAGGCTGGTCTCGAACTCCTGACCTCAAGTGATCCTCCAGCCTTGGCCTCCCAGAGTGCTAGGATACAGGCATGAGCCACTGCGCCTGGCCTATCATCACTTCTTGTTAATTCCGCCTCCTAAATGACTCGTGGCTCAACGACAGCTCTCTCCTGTTGCTACTGCTCTGGTCCAAGCTAGTCACTGTCTCCTGCCTGCATCTCTGCCACAGCCTCCTAATGGGTCTCCCAGTCTTAATGCCATTTTCTGCATCCTGAGAGCACTTTCTGAAGGCCACATTTCTGCTTAAAATCTTCCTGGGGCTCCTCAGCACCCTCAGGATTAATCCAGTGCTCCACTGTGGCATTCAAGGCCCTGAGTGACCTGGCCCCTACCTGCTCCTGCTTCTCAGTCCCCTCAGCCCCTCTAGGCCAGCCAGGCTCAGCACTTGCACTTCCCTGAATGCCCCACTCTTTCTTGCCCTTGGCTGTTGGCACACCTGTTCCCTCTGCCTTAAACATTAATCCACTGTGGCTAATTCCTACCCAACTGACCCTGGACCCCATAGGCTGGATCAGATGCCTCCTGAGGAATTATAGACCGTTCTTCCTCTAGACTTGGAGGTCAGAGGGAGTGTTTGCTGAATGAATGAATGCGTAAGTGAGCATCCCTGAGCAGTTACTGTGTGCCCAACTTGGTGGTAGGTGCTGTGGGAGATGAGCCTTGATGAGGGTCGAGAGGAGTCCTGGGGAGGCTGGGACCCAGGATTAGGGACGTGGGCTTACCTTCCACTTGCTCTTGGCGAAGTTCTTCTTGATCTGCTCACTAACTGACTGGTGAATGTTCTTATCTAGAGCCGTATCCCCTGCAATCCTAGGATATGGGTATGTGGAGGGTTGCCTGTGAGGGCAGAGGCAGGCCTGGCACCCCAGACTCCACCCCAGCCTGCAACTTGTGGGCGCTCTCACCATGGGTGCTGCAAGGCCTGCTCACAGGTGAACCTCTTCTCTGGATCCTTCTCCATCAAATGCCGGATGAAGTCTTTGGCTGAACCCCCAACAGAAAAGCAAAGACAGTGTGGTAGTGCCTGTGGACACCCCCAAGATAGTACCCCCTTCCCCTCAGGTCTGGCCTGGCATCAAAGCAAGACAGGCCACATCTGTCCATGCACCACCCCATCCAGCCTGTGCTCTTCCAAGCCTTCTAGCTCTCTCCTTTCTCTCCTAAGAAAAACTTGTTCTTAAAGAAGAATCTACTCAGTGTATTCACACTGATGCACAAGTAATTGATAGTGACTTCATGGGTTTGCCTCTTAATGGGGGCATAAAAGGAGGGATGAAAATGTTCGTGGTGCTATTTCAGACATTAGGATGTCAGTAGGGGGAAGGTATTTTCAAAATACTATGTTTGAAGATTGAATGAATGAATGTCTACAAGTTTCTCAGATGGAGGGCCAAGTAGAGGGAAGCACCCAGCGTTGGGTGTCCGCTCTAAAGGACAGCTCTTAGTCTGGGGCTGAAGAATCTGACAGAAGGAAGGCAGTAGGGAGAGCCCCCCAGAAAGAGATGAGGACGTCACCAGAGGCAGGGCCCAGGGAAAGAAGGCAAAGCCGTAAATACCAGAGTCAGAGATGTCGTCCCAGTAAGGAGAGTCAAACTCATACTCGGCCTTCAAAATCTGTTCAAAGAGTTTGGCATCATTCTCATCATAGAAGGGGGGGTAGCCGCACAGCCTGGTGGGGAGAAACTGATCCTCATTTTCCCATTCAGTGCACCCATTGGCTCTGGGGTGGAGCTGTGGGGCAGTCCCAGGAGTCAGGCAGGACCCACAGGAAGGAGCCGCCCAACCTTGTAAACTCACTCCTCTCTGCCTGCTCACTCCTGTCTAGCTACACTGGCCTTCTCTGTCCCCTGAACATGCCGCCATCTCGCCCTCCTTGGAGCCTTTGCACTTTCTGTTCCCTCTGCCTGCACCGTTCTTCCCCCACACCTTAAATGTGTGGCTCCCTTACCTCGCTCAAATGTCACCTCCACAGCAAGCCCTTCCCTGACCTCCCTCCCCAAAATGGCATCATCCCCATCTCCCTATCCCTGCTTGATTTCTCCACCTTGACATTATTTTATAGATCTATTTACTTGTTGATTATCTGTCTTCCCTACTAGGTCAGGTCCCTGAGGGCAGGCACTTTGGTTTGTTCTCTGCTAAATCCCCAGTGCTTGGCACAGTGCCTGAAACAGTATCTATTGAATGAAGTGATATTAGTAATTAATTGGTCAATATAACTATGGATGGAAGGAAGGAATAAGCAGAGGGAGGAAGAGAGGAAAGCAGGGAGAGGGCAACTCTCAGGCCACATCCTGCCACGGCGGAGTCCCCACTTACAGGATGTAGGCAATGACTCCAATGGACCAGCAATCCACGGCCTTGCTGTAGGGCTTCTGGGCCAGGACTTCAGGGGCTACGGAGGCAAGGGGACATGGTCGTGACAAATCCCTGCCCTGCAGCTCCGGGTTCCTCCCCGCCCACAGCCCCAGCCCAGGGCCCTCCGCACCCACGTATCCCGGGGTCCCGCAGGCGGTGGAGAGCACACTGCCCGGGTCCTCCATCTTGGAGAGGCCAAAGTCGGAGATCATGATCTTGGAGTCTTCGTCCAGGCTGTAGTACAGCAGATTCTCTGGCTTGGAGGGTGGGAGGGAGGGGATGGGCAGTCAGAGATGGCTATAGGCTGGCAGAACCTTCTGCCTTCCCAAGCACCCCCTGAGAAACATTGGACTTCCCAAAAGCCATTGTGGCTTCATGGCTGCCATCTTGGCTGGAGGCATAAGAAACTCAAGGAAGTTCTCAAGAAGGCCAAAAGTTCCAGAAAGGACGTAGGCCAAGGAGGTGTGGGAGGGAATTTTCTGTAAACCTCAGGTGTGTGTTGTGCAGCCCTAAAGAAATTTTTGAGCATCTACAGTGCCAGGCCCTAGGTTTGTGCTTGATTTCATGTCATCCTTACCATGTCCCTGCTGGATAATCCCACTTAACACATGAGGAAACTGATGCCTTCAGAGGCAAAGTGACATGCCTAAGAACCCACTTAGGGAGTAGCAGGACCAGATTTCAAACCCAGATCTGTCACCCCAGCGCTCTTCTAGACCGGAATGAGATGTACTACAAAACATGAGCGCGTCGTTATCTCAGAAGAGTGGGAACTCCGGGATTTCTGGCTTTCTTCTTTATGCTTTGCTGTCCCATCTAAGTGTTCTACAAAGAGCAAATGGGACCTTTATTATCAGAAAAAGACATGGGTGGGGGATGGAGGGGGTGGCTGATGTGTGTTGCCCCAGTGATGTGTGCACTGAAGGCCCTGATTTCAGCGCAGTGCAACACAGCGATGCAACAAAATCGCACTGGTTCCCTGTGAATATATATAAACAAAAAATAAATGGAGAAAAAAAAGAAAGACACAGAACATTATTTGGATAAAATAACAGCATAATTCACTTTTGTGTCCCTTTGAGTATCTGAACTAAATGGAAAGAGGCAGTTTAAGGGTCACAAGGTCCATTTTGCAGATGGGAAGCTGAGGCTCAGTGAGGGCTGCCCAAGGTCAGACAGTGAGGAGTTTGGAAAGGCCCCACCCCCGGGTGTCCCAGGTCACCACACTCCCTTCAGCCCCACCTTGAGATCCCGGTGTACGATGCCCAGGTCATGCAGGTACTTGACAGCGTCCAGCACCTGAAAGATGAGGCGGCTGGCATCCCGCTCCGTGTAGAAGCCTTTTTCCACAATGCGGTCGAAGAGCTCCCCGCCCGACACCCTGCAGCAGGGCACAGGGCAGTCGGGCCAAAAGAGTGGGGGCAGAGGGACAGGTGTGAGGAAGGGGCAGAAATGGGTCACTCACAGCTGCATGATGAGGTAGAGGTGGCCCCCACTCTCATAGATATCATCCAGGGCTACAATATTGGGGTGCTTGATCCTGAAAGGAGAAATGAGGTGGTTCAGCCAGGCATGGTACTGGCACCTGTAGTCCCAGCTACTCAGGAGGCTAAGGCGGGAAGATCGCTTGAGCCCAGGAGTTCAAGGCTATAGGGCGTTGTGATCGCGCCTGTGGATAAGCCACTGCACTTCAGCCTGGGCAATGTAGCAAGACCCCATTACTTTAAAAAAAAAAAAAGGAAAAGAAATGAGGTGGTTCAGAGCTTTAATGACAGCTCATCAGCTACCTCCCAACTGCCTGCAAACCTGGGCAAGACAAACCAAGGATCTGGGTCCCAAATGGAAAAGCTGATTTACCATGCTTTACTGTAATTTCTTAGAAGGCAAGCAGAGGGGTAAATGCTGAGCTCTGGCATCACCCAGACTTGGGTCCAAATCCTGCCTCTACTACTATTTGTAAGTGTAAGTCTTTTCACCTCATAGCACTGATTGATACATGATTTTTTTTCTTTTTCTAAGAGACAAGGCCTCCTATGTTGCCCAGGCTGGAATGCAGTGATAGCCGTGGCACAATATAGCCTTGAACCCCTGGGCTCAAGCAATCCTCCTGCCTCAGCCTCCTGAGTAGCTGGGACTAGAGGCGTGCACCACTGTGCCCAGCTGATGTATAACTTCTGTGAGTTTTCTGTGTTTACATGTCTGTCAGCCTCCCCGACCAGAATGTCAGCTCCACAAGTCCAGGGACTTTGTCGCTTACCACTGTTCCTCAAGCATCTGGTGCAAAGTAGTGCTCAATACTACTTGTTTGAATGAATGTAACCTCCCCAAGCCTCAGTTTCTTCATCTGTAAAATGAAGCCAATGACAGGACATACCTCAAAGAGTTGGGTGAGGATCACATGAGATAATGCAGGTAAGGTACTTGGCACAGTACCTGGCACACAGTAAACACTCAAATTAACCAATAGTGATGGATCTTGATAAGGAGGAAGATTCAGCTCTGCCACAAACTTGCTGTGTGACTGTGGGCAAGTCCCTTGTCCTCTCTGGGTCTCATTCCCCGACCCTCAGTCCCTGATAGTGGAAATGATCATTTAATTTCTTCCCTGCCCAGGGTGGTTGGGAAAGATTCCCTGTAAGCTTTCCAATGAGGGCAGCTTTCATATCAGTGTGAGCAATTCAGAGGCCAGTGACTTAGTCAGGAGGTCAGCAAACAGGCATTTTTAAACTTGCTGAATGGCATTAATAGGTGGGGGGAACTTGAGGTAGGTCCAGAGTTAACACCAGCTGAGATATGCAGGTTCAAGTCATGTTCCAAGATTGACTTGCGACCTGACTGAACAGATTAAAATGCTGTGAATAAGCACTGGCATCTCAATCACATCTGTCCTGTTTGCGGTTGTCCCAGGCACTTGAAATACAGGACCTCTAATGTCCCCACAACCCTGCCAAGTAGGAATTATTATCCACCCTTTACGAATGAGCAACTTGAGGCTCAGAGTGTTTAAATAATTAGTCCAAAGCAGGGAAGGAGGAGGGTGGGAGGGCCAGGGCAGGGTCAGCCTGGGGCAGGAACAGGCTATAGCACACGTACCTGTGCAGGACAGCAATCTCATTCTCCATGCTGCCCTCCTTGCCCTCCAGGGCCTTCTTGGCAATGCATTTGATGGCCACCAGCTTCTGCGTCCTCTTATCTTCTGCCAGGATTACCTCTGAGAAGGCCCCCCTATGGGGAGAGATTTACAAGGTGAGGAAGAGGAACCCCAGTTTCCCTCTAGCGTTTCCTGTACCCATAGGCTATGTGCCCACCACCTCTGGTCCAAGCGAGGTGGGATGAGCCCCCCCATCACTCGTCCACACTCTGGCCAGTCAGAGTGGTCTGTCCCCTGGCCACAGTTGGTCATGCCATGCAAGCCAGGTTACTGGCACTTTTGCAAATGAGGCACTCTTCCCTGCTAAGCTGGGAGGATGTAAGCGTGGAGCTAATGGTGATCATCTCTGCTACCATTTGGGGAATGCCTGCTTGAGAATAAAGCCAACACAAATGAAGTCAGACTTGAGAAGTTATTTCCTGAGAACATCATGTGGGTCCCTAGATCTAGCCATGCCTGAAGTCTACACCCTGAACTTCTTAATTATATGCCCAGTTGACTGATTCTTTTTTCTGCTAAAGCCAATTTGAGTTATGGCTAATTTAACACCTTTTAGAACTTTGGAGAACCATCAGCATCACCTGAGAACTTTTTTGAAATACAGAATCTCAGGCCCCATCCCCAACTTAGTAAATCAGAATCTACATTTTGGCCGGGCGCAGTGGCTCACGCCTGTAATCCTAGCACTCTGGGAGGCCGAGGCGGGCGGATTGCTCAAGGTCAGGAGTTCAAAACCAGACTGGACAAGAGCAAGACCCCGTCTCTACTCATAATAGAAAGAAATTAATTGGCCAACTAAATATATATATAGAAAAAAAAAATTAGCTGGGCATGGTGGCATATGCCTGTAGTCCCAGCTACTCAGGAGGTTGAGGCAGAAGCATTGCTTGAGCCCAGGAGTTTGATGTTGCTGTGAGCTAGGGTGACACCACGGCACTCTAGCCCGGGCAACAGAGTGAGACTCTGTTTCAAAAAAAAAAAAAAAAAAGAATCTACATTTTAACAAAATGCTAAGGTGATTTGTATGCTCACTGAAGTTTAACAAGCAGTGCTTTAGAATAGGCTCTCAGAAAAGAACAAATAAACACATTTCTGTTAAAGTTCACTGATTAAGGAGGATTTACTAGAGTATTCTTGCCACATCTGTTTGCTTTCCCTGGGAGAATAAGAAGTCATAAGTCAAAGAAAAGCATCTCTCCTGGTGAAATTTCAGTCATTAGGGATAAGTAGTGACTATGGTAACCTCATCACTCACTCCCAGTCTTGTCCCTCTCCAATGTGCCCTCCACGCTGCGGCCAGAGTGACTGACCTGAATTGCAAACCTGCCCCAAAGTCTTAAAGGTCTTCCTGTGGCCTGTGGGATGATACCCAGCCTTCTGGGCCTGGCTTTCGAGGCGCTACATGAGCCGTTCCCCTCTCATCTCCAGCATCTCCGTCCACTCTTCCCTCAGCCTCTGGATTTTAAGCTCCACCAAACTCCACCTCTTTCCATGTGTACCATGACTCTCAGCCTTTGGTCATGCTATTCCTTCGGCTGGAATGCCCTTCTTCCTCGTGACAAATGCACACATACCCCTCCTTCAGTCCCCAGCTCCAATGCCCCCTTCTCCAGATAATCTTTCCCCACAGCTCTCTCCGGGCTCTACAAAGCCCTCGTTACAGACCTTCACTAGAACACAGTGCACACCCTGTTGCCATTTTCTGTGGGTCTGTCCCCCTACATATCTGGGGCTAACCTGAAGGGCAGAGGCTGCGTTTGAGTTATTTCCGGATTCCTAGCACCAAGAACAGGGCCGTGCCCAGCGTCAGTTCCCAAACCTAGGCCAGAACACCCAGCTCTTGGCAGTAAGTTAGATAAACGGGCCGTTCATTCTCCTCCACTCCCCTCTCTTGGGTAGAAGCCCAGAGCTATGGGAAGAGCAGCCCTGTCCCACCCGCTGGCAGCCAGAAGTGAAAAGCTGCGGCCTGTCTAGGCCGAGGCAAGGCTGCCACAGGGCCTGGGCTGTAAGAAACAGGAAGCATTGGCCAACTGGCCAGAGGAAGCGCCACCCTGCACTCAGCCTCCCCAAGCCATCCAGCCTCCAATCCCCCACTCTGAGACTCACGTGCCCAGAACATCTCGGAAGTCATAAATGTCCCTGATGTCCTCCGCCTGCTTCCAGCTGGGGCCTTCCACTGCCCCCGGCATGGCCCACTGCCCCCTGGCCACAGCCAGGGCTCCTGGGAAAGGGAAAAGAGGGAGGAAGCTCAGTGGGGCCCAGCCTTCTGTCTGGAAACTCACTGCAGGCCCCGTTCAGTCACTGAACCTGCAGTTATTCATTCCTTGATGCATTCATTTGACAGGATCATCCGACACACATTCATTCATTCACTAGTCATTTGTTTATCCAACAACATCCGTTCAGCAAATGCTTATGCGTAGAGAAAAACCTTCATGGTGGCAGCAAAATTCTTTATCCAGTAAAGTCATGCAGTCATTCATTCATTCATTTATTCAAGCTCACTTCCCAGTTTCTCCCTCTCCAAATCCAAACACCCAGGAAAACGCTGACCTCTGGCAGTTACAACAGATAAAACCCCAGAGCAGCTTGCAGAAGTGCACAGCCCTGGAAGATCCCCCCAGCCCCAGATCCAGCGATGTCCCAGCCCCACCCTGGGAATTGCTGGGGTGTCTCCTCTCCCTCCTCCTTTTTCTCCCCACCCTGGCCTCTCTCGGAAATCAGGTTTCCGGCAGCCTGGGCTTCCAGCAATATCTCAGCCACGTTTTTAAATAGCTCTTTCTGCACTGTTACCACAGCAACAGCAGCCACAGCTGGAGCTCCCCCGGCCTCTCCCTCCTGACTCCCCATCTGGGTCCCAGCAGCCTGAGAAATGGTCCTACCCAGGCCATCCCCTGCTGGTGCCATCTCACCCTGACCCAGCCTGGCCCTTCCCCTGCTGAGGCCTCTGTCTCATCTCGCTTATCCAGCAAGAGAAGCTAGGAGTTCTCTGCCCATTTATCAGATGGAGAATTGAGAGACTGAGGTTGGAGATGGGCAGGGGCTGGGTCCAGAGGCCCAAATGACACCCAGCTGGGCCCCCAGCCAAGCTTGCTGAGGGCAAAGGCCATGGAGGAACTGCCCTCAGCTGGTCCTTCCAATATGAAGGAAGCCAGACTGGGGCCCATTCACAGAACACAGCCTCTCAACCCGTCCCAGGCCCGCAGAAGGTGAGGCCAAAACAGAGCCCAGCATGCTGTGTGACCCCAGGGAGGGCACTTTCCTGGTCTGTTCTCTGTGAGACAATGAGGGGAAGGTGCCCTGGCGAGAGTCCCTGGTGTGAGATTCCACTCCTTGAATGGGACCTTGTTCCCAGGGGACCCTGGCCATACACCCGCGGGGCAGAAACTTCTAGGAAAGGAGACTCGATGATAAGCTCCAGAGGCAGAGTCTTAATCCCATCTGGAGGCCTGGCATATACGACTCTCATGTTCTACACACAACCCTGCAGTAGACACCCCACACCGAGCCGCATCCACAGCCCTGAACCCAAACCTGTGCCTCCCAGATCCAGCAGGCCCTGTATCCAGACACCGTGACGTCTCATCATACGTGGATACCGGGATATCAGCTGCATGTCCACACACTCTCCCCAGACACCTGTACACCGCACACCTGACACCGCACACCTGCCTGTCCATCCCAACGTCTCTCCGCAGACGCCTCTCACCCCGCAAAACACACATCCACACACAGTGGGCGACACGACACCCAAGCGCGCACACCTGGACTCGCTCATACCCTACACCTTCCTCCTCTACCCCGTACCCTGGACGCTGCCATACTCCAAACCAAGCCCCAGCTCCTTACACATCTAACTCCAGCCGTCCTCGGCACACCCTTCGAGCCAGGCACCGGCACACGCAACACCTGGACGCCCACCCGCAACAGAAAGCCCACGGATTCCCGGACGCCCCCACCCACAGGGATGCCCTCGCCCACCAAGGCACCGCGGCGCCGCGTCGGTTCACACGCCTGTCCGGAGACTCGAGCGCGTTCCGCGGCGCCGCCGCCTCCGTCCGCACCTCAAATGCCCGCGTCGCACCCTCCGCGGCCGCCCGCTCGGTTGTCCGGGGGCCTACCCGGCACCGGCCCGGCACCGGCTCGGTGGGCCCGGATCCAGCCCGCCAAGACGGGAACCCAGCGACCCTTCCTCGGGGCACGGTCCCTAGCTCCCGGGGGTTCCCGCCGCCCCTCCGCAGCGCCCCCGGCCGTACCTGCGGCTGCCCCGCCGCGACGCCGGCTGGGAGGCCCGAGGTGGCGAGCTCTGGCCGCCGTCCGCCGCCGCTCTGGCGCTGGGCCCGGCCCGCCCGCCCGCGGCTCTGATGTCAGCGGAGGAGGAGCCTCGGGCCGGGCCGGGATGCGGTCGGGAGCCCTGCCGGACGCCCCCCGGCCCGTCCCCAGCAGGGCTGCGCGCCAGCGAGCGCGCAAGGAGACCGGACAGAGGAGGCTTCGACCGCGGCAGAGCGGGACTCGAACCCGCTCCGTCGACGCCAGGCGCTGCCCGGCCCGTTCCACCCGGCCGCCTCGCGGACTCCCCCTCAGACCAGCTCCGCGACCCCCTCACGGTTCTGGACTTCCCCCCCCCGCCCACCGCCTGGGGCCCCGAAGGGAACGGAGTCCCCCGCGACGCGCGGGAGCGCGCGGGCCGAGCACGCAGGCCGGAGGTGTGGGGCCCCGCTTCACGGGCGGGTAGACTGAGGCCGAGGGCCCTCGGAGCGACTGTGGCGCCGGGAAGCGCGAGGCGGGACTGGGAGCGTGATCCCGCCGGGAGGGAGTCGCCGCCAGAGGGCCGCGGCGCCTCGGGACTGGCCGGCGGCCGGGGAGGGCGGTGCCTATCGGGGCTGGGGGCGGGCAGACCCCGCGGAGGACCCACCCCGCCGCCGCCGCGCCGCGCCCGAGCCCTGCGCCGCCCGCCAGGGCGGGGGACGTTTCACACGAATTCGCGTGCCCTGAACGACCACACTGCCTAGCGGACAAAGTGGCCTCCGTCCTTTTCAGGACTCGCACGACGTTTATGCTGTTTTACGTTTTACCTGCTTTTGAGCATTTCAGAGGGCACTTAAGTGCTGTTTCTTTTTTTTATTTTTTATTTAATTTTTGAGAGAGAGTCTCACTCTGTCGCCCGGGCTGGAGTGCCGTGGCGTCAGCCTAGCTCACAGCAATCTCAAACTCCTGGGCTCAAGCGATCCTCCTGCCTCAGCCTCCCGAGTAGCTGGGACTACAGACATGCGCTACCATGCCCGGCTAGTTTTTTCTATTTTTGGTAGAGACGGGTCTCGCTCTTGCTCAGGCTGGTTTCGAACTCTTGACCTTGAGCAATCCTCCCCCGCCTCGGCCTCCCAGAGTGCTAGGATTACAAGTGTGAGCCACGAAGCCTGGCCGAGAATTTGCAGTTTTATTAAGGTGATGCTGATGCTGCTGGTCCAATGAACCGCACCGTGAGAACCACTGGCCGGCCTGGAGAATAAAGTCCACACTCGTCAACCTGCTATTCGAATCCTCGCCCAGACTGGCCTCAACCTACTTTCCAGCTTCATCTCTTATCTTTCCCTGCCCCCTCCACACACCCAGGACTCCAATCACACTGAAGTTCTCACCTTTCTCCCAGCAGGCCAGCTGTTCACACTTGTGCACCTTACTTTTCCTTTATCTAGAATGTCACGTTCTGCCTGGCAACTTCCTTTCCATGTCTTCCCTGAAGCCTTTCCCGACCCTCTAAGCCATTGTTGAGTGATCCTCTGCCCGAGGTCCCTGAAGACCTTGTACATTCTTCTATTATTGCTGTTACTGCCTTGTGTTTTTGTTTTTGTTTTTGGAGACATGGTCACACTCTGTCTCCCCAGCTAGAGTGCAGCTGTGTTATCGTAGCTCACTGCAATCTCAAAAACCTGGGCTCCAGCCATCTTCCTGCTTCCGCCTCCTGAGTAGCTGGGACCACAGGTACCTGCCACCACACCTGGCTACTTTTTCTCTTTTTTGTGGAGACATGGTCTTGCTCTTGCTCAGGCTGGTCTCAAACTCCTGGCCTCAAGCGATCCTTCCAGCTCCGCCTCCCAAAGTGCTGGGATTACGGGCGTGAGCCACAGTGCCCTGTCCACCTTGCGTTTTGATTGTCCAGTTATGTCCCTATCTCTGGAGCCTTAGTCACCTCCATAGCTGTCAGCCATGGCGACAGAGTCACTGAGTGAGGGAACCCAAGTATGAATGAGGAAATGGAGGTGAGTAGATGGAGTGAATAAGTGACTGGAGACAGATGAGCAAGGGGAAAAATGAGGAGTTAATAGGTGAACGAGGCCGGGCCCGATGGCTCACACCTGTCATCCCCGCACTTTGGGAGGCCGAGGAGGGAGAATCGATCAAGGTCAAGAGTTCTAAACCAGGCTGAGCAACAGCGAGACCTCCTCTTTACTAAAAATATAAATTAATTGGCCAACTAAAAATACATAGAAAAAATTAGCCAGGCATGGTGGCGCATGCCCGTAGTCCCAGCTACTCGGGAGGCTGAGGCAGAAGGATCACTTGAGCCCAGGAGTTTGAGGTTGCTGTGAGCTAGGCTGACGCCACGGCACTCTAGCCCGGGCAACAGAGCGAGACTCTGTCTCAAAAAAAAAAAAAAAAACAAATAGATGAACGAGTGAGTCACAGTCTATTTGTGCAGGGTTCTCTCCACCGAGTTCTGAGCCCCAGGCCAGGAAAGAAATTTACTCCTTGAGCACATTTCCACAAAGTGCCAGCATTGCTTCCTCCTCAGCAGGAGTCACCGGGGACCCAGTGTGCTCAGTTCCCCAGGTGGGTCAGAGTTTAACTTTCCTGTTCTCACGCCCTCCGGCGATTTGGAAAGTCAGTTGTGAGGCATTTGGGACCCTGGAGAAACAATGTCATGCATGGTGGATGCCTTCCAGGGCCAAGACACAAAAGGCTTCTGCCCCACACTAGTAATAGAGTGTCAGGATTCTTTCGAATTAAAATTGGAGACTTGAGGTGCTGGAACTTATCTCTCCCTCCTCATGATAACCTAGCTTCCTCCAAACCCTACAAAGGAGGCCTCCTTTTGTTCCAGCAGACCCTAGACTAAGAACTTTGTCAGGGACCAGAGTTGGTGCTGCCTGGGGGCAACAGCTGCTCCTGCGCCAAGGCTGTGCACCCTCAGCAACGCACTGCACCTCTCTGAGCCTGTTCCTGCAGCCTGGGAATATCACTGCTCCCTTGTGGGTGTGTGGTGAGCCTCAAATAACAGGTGAGGGTAAAGGGCCCAGCAGAGCACCAGGCAGATAGCATGTACGCGATAGAGAATAATACAGTTCTCATCACCGATCCCCAAGAGTTAAGTCTCTTTCCTAATGAACCAGGCCCAGTCAGTCTTCTAGGGGTCCTCCTGCTATTGGTAATATTTACCTTTCTCCTCTCACAATTCTGCCCAGTTCTGAGACCTCAACTCCCACCCCACCTCCTCCACAAAGCCGTCTCTATTCTTGGAACTCTCTGCCAATGACACCTACCATACTTATGGTCTGGCCCAATGAACGTGGAAGTGAGTGATTAATTAGGAGCAGGGGGTTTCAAGCAGGGCTGCCATGTATGGCTGCACAGGTTGGGCACTGCCCAAGTGTAATAGACTGTAATGGGTGGGAGTGGGACCCCAGTAGGTTGTGTAATGAAGAGGCTCTGTCTACAAGTCAAATGGCCTGAGTTTGAATCCAGCCTCAACCACTGAATTGTTTGACCAAGCAAGGCATGTAACTTCCTAAGCCTCAGTTTCCTCATATGTGAACAGAACGTTACTATTAGCAGTACCTACCACACCGGGTAGTTGAGAAGATTAGGAAGCTGAATGAGTTTAAAACAGTGCCTGATACATAGCTGACATTTACTGAGCACTTAATTTCATTATTATTATAGTTGATTTCTCATCATTTCACATGTTCACGTTTGGGTGTCTTCTCTCTGAGGACATGAGCAACCTGGGGACAATGAGTCACTGAAAACATTTGCAGCAGCTTGGTCCCGCACCTAGTGGGAGGCGGGGCCTCATGCTGTCCTCTCTGTCAGGATCCTGCTCTCTTTTCTTTTTGCCAAAATTCAGGCCTTTTTTGGTTACAAATGACAAAACTCCAAAGCAAACTAGTTTAAGCCGAAAGAAGTATTTGTGGGCTGATGTAACTGCGAAGTCCAGCAGAAGATCTGGGCCCTCCTGGCTCTGCTTCTCTGAGCTGGTTTGATTCTCAGGCAGGCGCTTCCCCACTGCAGGAAGCAGGTCACTGGGGAACCTGGGCTTAGTCTATGACTTATGGCCCAAAAGGGACGGAAACTCTCTTCTCAGCATCTTACAGGCCTCTGGGTGGCCCAGCGGGGGTCACATGCCCCCTTCTTGAAATCATCACTGTAGCTCAAGGACGGGTGCTTGACTGGCCAAGCTGGGGTCACGTGCCCGCCCTAGTTTCACAGACCCACCAGAGCCACAGGGGATGGGGAAGAGACGTTTCTCCAACAGGAAAAGGGGTGCTGAGAACCACAACATGACTGTCCTCCTCAGTTTTGTTTGTTTTTTCCTGCTAAACCGGGGGCAATTGCCATCCTTCTTTATGGCTCAGTTCATGGGTCATTTCCTCAGGGAACCTCCCCACCCCTTTCTCCCCTGTGCGGACCTCAACCTTCCCACGGTAAATTGCAAATTATCCCGTCTTTCAGACTAGCCTAGCAACAACTTGAGGCAGGGACAGAGCATACTGATTCGTGTCTCCCTCAGGCCTAGCATCCTGCTCAGGCCATGGCAGTGACACTGGCTGCTGGTGGCCTGTCCCGCATTCCCTCCCCTTCCTCCTTGGACCTTGCTGGGCTCACACCCTCCCCCACCGCCTTGGGCATTGCAGGGTAGGAGACCGCACTTCCATTCCAGTCCTCCATTGCCTCACTCAGTTTGAGGAACGGGCACGTGGGATCAAGTCTGAGCCACTGGAACGTAACAGTGTCTGGGACAGGACTCCTTGTTCTTTCGGGTGGGCCACGGAAGCCAGGCGGCTCCTGCTCTCGCCTGTGCTGGACGTAAATTAGCAGGCACCTGGCCTCAACTGCCACTGCTCACCTTTCAGGTGGAGGGGAACCCACCTTAGGCAGAAGCTGACACTGTGGAGGGCAGTGTGGAGACACCTGAAGAAGCTGGATTCTTAGTCCCAGCTACCCGGGAGGCTGAGGCAGGAGGATCGC
>CAUYRT010044285.1:0-34168 GCA_963574885.1 Lepilemur ruficaudatus | reverse complement strand
CCCAAGCCCCCTCCTTCCACAGCTGCTTTCAGTGGGTAGGAAGGGGGCCAGGGCCCAGCTTTGGCCTTAGCTAGACTGCAGGGCCCCTTCCAGCAGGGGGGGTTTGGCCCCCACTCAGCTCCTCCCGGTGGGCAGCCTTGGACCAGGCCCTCTATCTGCATGTGCCACCTCCAGTGGGAAACCAAACCGAAGAGACGACTCTGTGCCAAGTTGACTGTGCCTTATACAGTCCCTCCTTCCGTCTCCGCTGCTCCCAGGGCAGGAGGTAGTGAAGATCCAAACACCATGGCCTCAAGTGTCTCTGGGGGCCTGAAGCCCTGGGGATTTATTTCCTCTCTGTCCAGGGTAGTCCTGGTCCGGAGGGTAGGACAGAGGGGGCTTGGAGCCTTGGGCCTTTGATAGGTCCACCTGGGCCTTCATGCCATGGACCATGAATGGAGAATGTGCAGTTATTTATTTTGTGTACTCAGTTTGTAAATGTATCCTCTGTATTCAAAAAACAGTCTGCCTCCTCGGGGAAGGCCTATTCGTTCTGGAAAAAAAAAACAAAAACAGTGCACATCACACCCATCAGGTGTGAATATACCCATCCTCTCCTCCCCCTCCCACCTGCCTGACACCTGATCAATGTTATTTCCATATCTGCACGTAAGTGTTGATCAATTAGTTCCAATTTAATGGTGAGTACATGTGGTGATTATTTTTCCATTCTTGGGATACTTCATTTAATAGGATACTGCATTATCCGGGATAATGCAGACATAGGAACACTCATTGTGGTTTTAATTTGCAATTTCCTAATGACTAATGATGTTTTTTTTTCTTTTTTGTTTTTTTAACTGAGCCTGCTCCAGAAGACTAATGATGTTAACAGTCTTTTCACGTGCTTATTAGGTATTCATATATATTTTTGGGTGAAGAGTCTCTTCAAATATTTTGCCCATTTTCATTGGTTGGTTGTAAGAGACCTTTACATAGTCACCATATATGTCCTTGTCAGGTATGTGTTTCACAAATAGTTTTTTCTAGTCCATGGCTCACCTTTTCATTTTACTCTTCTTTTGGAGAACAACAGTTCTTAATTTTAATGAAGTCCAATTAAATAATTTTTTAAAACAGTTTGTGCTTTTGGGTTATATATCTATTTCTCTCTCCCCCTGCCCCACCGGTGTCTTTAGAAATTGTGAATGTTTTTGGGATACATTAAAAAAATCTTTTCCAAACCCAAGTTCACTAAAGATTTCTAAGTCTTTTTCTATTTGGTGTGAGTTCAGGGTCAAGTTTAATTTTTTCATATGTTTATCTAGTTTTTCCAGCACCATTTATTGAAATGACTACTTCACCTATTACATTGACTAGGAGCTATTTATGAAAATCCAATTAATAGTTTGTGTTGGGGTCTATTTCTGTTTGAGTGCCTTTGGGTATCTGAGAAAAAGGTCTTTATCTCACCTTAGAGTTTGAAAGTTTTTTAATGATTATAAATTCTAGGTTCATAGACTTTTTTCTTTCCTTTAAGTACTTCAGAGATGTTGCTCCATTGTCTTCTGGCTTGCAGTAAATGAAAAGTTTGCTTCATTTAATTTTTGTTCTGCATGTAATATGTCTTATTTTTCTGACTGCTTTTGAGATTTTCTATTTATCACTATTTTGAGTAATTGGATTGTGATATGCCTTGGCATAGTTTTCTTTATGTTTTTTGTGCATGGCACTCATTGAATTTCTTGAATATGTGAGTTTATAGTTTTCATCAAATTTTGAAAAATTTTGGCCACTATTTCTTCAGGTAGATTTTGCTCCCCTTCAACCCTTCTGTGGACTTCAATTGCATGTGTATTAGGCTGCGTGAAGTTGTTCCGTAGCTCCCTGATACACTGTTATTTTTTTTAGTCTTTTTCTTTGTGTGCTTCATTTGTATAGTTTCTATGTCTTCAAGTTCACTAATATTTTCTTCTACAGTGTCTGAACAACTGGTAATACCATGAAATATAGTTTTCATCTCAGATATTGTTTTCTTCATCTCTGGAAGTTTGAGTTGAGTCCTTTGTATTAATATATCTCATTTCTCTCTTCAACATGCTCATGCTTTCTTCTACCTTCTTAAACCTATAGAATATAATTATTATAACTTTATAAATATAAAAATTTCCTTATCTACTAATAATTATCATCAGTGTCATTTCTGGGCTATTTCTATTGATTGGCTTTTCTCCTCATTTTGCACTGCATTTTCTCTGTCCTTTTTTTTTTAATATGCCAGATAATTTTTTTTATTGGATGACATGACACACAGTGATTTTTACCTTGTTGAATGCTGGATATTTTTGTATTTCTTTAAAAATTCTTGCACTTGGTTCTGGCACTTTGAGTCATATTTTAGTTATTTGTTAAACAGTTTGGTCTTTTGAAGGCTTGGTTTTTTTTGTTATGTGAGACCAGAGCAACATTTATTCCTGGTTTAATTTTGCTCCATTACTGAAGCAATATTCCTCCGATTCCCTGTATACTACAGGTTTTTTTGTTGTGTTTTGTTTTTGTATTTTTTTCAGTTTAGCTTGTGGGACAGAAAACTCTTCTGGGCCCTATTTATTCACTGGAATTATTCCATCTGAAGTTTCCAGTGCTTTTTTTTTACCTGCCTCAGGTAGTTTCCTCACATGCATGGGGTGAGCAGTACTCAGTTAAAGGCTCAAGGGGAATCCTCTGCAAATTTCTGGAACTCTCTCTATATGCAGCTCACTCCTCTCTGGGCAGGTCTTTCCTCTTCTGTAGTCTGCTCTGCGAACTCCTAGCCATCTTGGCCTCCTCCAATTCTTAGCTGTCTCCTCAACTCAGAGAAATCATTGCACTGTTTGGGGTCCTGCCTTCCCTCCTTGCACTGCAACCTGGAAAGTCTCTCTAGAAAGTCAGACGGTCATTGCAGGCCTCACATCACCCGTCTGCCTTCTCTCTGGGATTAACGCCCTGTGCTGCTTATTGTCCAATGTCTGAAACCCATTGTTTCATATATTTTACCTAATTTTTTTAGTTGTTTGAGTTGAAAAGGCAAATTGCATCCCTATTACTCCATCAAAGTTGAAAATGGAAATTCCTTTTGCTAGATATTTGTGTCCTGTTTATACAAGGTTGAGAGGGGTTGCCTCTATAATATCTTAATCAAGCCACATCTCTTGAACATTCTAGTGAAGAAACATGTGGCATTTATCAGAGATAAAGATAGTTGAAGTACATTTAGTCAGTGACTTGTAGCATGAACTTTTGATTACATATTATCACCTTCTCCAGGTTCATATTCTTTTTTCTAGGGTATAAATGAAAAATAACACACACTAGTATTATCAATAATAAAATATCTTGAATTAAATTATAGATATTGTACCCCTTCCCCCCAAAATAACTGCTGGTGGACTTAGAGTTGAATTTCAGTTGCCAAATCTTCACCAGCAGAGTGCCAGCCATTAGCTCCTTTTCCCTGTCTATACTCCAAGATTAATGCTGGAGCCAGAACCACATGCAGAAACGACAGAGAGGGAGTGCTCAGAATATTGTGATAGTCCTCTGAGCAGTGACCAATGCCCCACCTTCTGCTGAGGTATCGGTCATGGCAAATGTCCGTTACATCAATATTAACAAACCTTTCTGCTTAACTAACTAGCTATTTAAATAATTAGTTTTGCTTTCTGCAAATCTACGAAGTAGAATATTTATTCCTGAGGGCAAAGAGAGGAGGGAATAGTCTAATACTAAAAGCAGAATCTACTTGCCAAGGTCAGGGAGGAGTTAGGCAAGGAAACCAACTCTTTTTAATAGAGGGGTGTTTCTATAGGCCTCAAAGCAGGTCATTCCCCAGAACATTCCCCACTAGGTCACCCACCCACAGAACCATCCTCTAATCAAATATTTATTTACCAGGGGCATCTTTGAGGGAAATTCAGAAATGAATAAAACATAGTTTCTGTACCTACAGTTTATAATCAAGTAGAAAATCAATCATCAGCATCTAATTAACTTGACTCTCACTGCATGAGATGCAGCGAAGTTGCCCGCTTTCTGATTCACTACTTGATAGCATCACTTCTTTTTATGAGTCTTTCACAGACTTCTTTCTGCCTTACATACTAATGCATGTATTTAATCCACATATTCTGTGTATCCAATTTTCTCACACTGGGTTTCAAAGATTTCATCAGGCTATTCATAGACATATCACCCCTCTCACTTTTGAAAGATGGATCACACACCTTAATCTATCATGGCCACTGCTTTACTCCAGGCAGTAGTGACTGAATCAATATGTCTCTTTGATCTTGGAGGCCTCTCAGGAGACTCAGTGCAGATTTAGGGTGACAGCAAAACAAGTAACTGATAGCATGAGTCAGAGCATTATCTGTAACACACAGAGGGCATATAAAGCAATGACAGAGGCCTCCTCCCTGCCCACGCAGGCGCTATTTGGAGAGCGTGGTGGCCGAGATGGATGAAGGTGTGAGCAGAGGCTCCTGGCCCTTATTCAGCTCTCTCCTGGGCCTCATGAAAGGATGCCTGAGAACACAGAATCTGTATTTCTGTGCCTCAAAGAATTAAAGTGATGCAAATGCTCATCTTGTGGCTGTGGAGATAATCCTACACCTCTCTCTAGCAGTGTGGGCAAGCTATGTTGAGACTGGACAAAACCTTAGGAGATCGTTTATCATAATCTAGGGTTATTCAAAGCTGATTTTTTATTTTAATATGTGTCTTTTAAAGTCACTTTATCCTGAGGAGAAACACCTACTGTCCCTTGAAGTGTGATTGTTGGAACACTTAGGGCCCTTGCTTCCTCGGTTCCAGGGAAAAATCTTTAATGTGAATGGTAATATACATGCATCTGCCTGATTTTAGGCTAAGCATCCTGAACCAAGTTTTCTCTCCATCATTTTTATAACGGTCAGTAGATATTTAGTGACAAGATAAATGACTAGCTCAATTATGGTATATCCATGCAATAGAATGCAACTCAGAAATAAAAAGGAGCAAAGTATTGGCACACACAGCATCCACAGATCTCAAATAAGTATGCCGAGTGAAAGAAGGCCGACAAGTGAGTACATGCTGTTCATGGCTCCATTTATATAAAATTCTAGAAAATGCAAACTAATCTTTAGTGACAGACAGCACAGTGGCTGCCTGTGGTGGAGGCAATGCAGGTATCGATGGGAGGAAGGGATTTCAAAGGAGCAAGAGGAAATTTCTGGTATACATATATATGTCAAAATTTATTGTAGTGATGGTTTCACAGGTGTCTAAGTCAACACTTATAAAACTGTACACTTTAAACATGTTCAGTTTATTGAATATCAAATTATACCTCAATAAAGCTTAACAAAAGGGTTGGTACTATTATGGTACATCATGCACCGCATAATGATGTTTTGGTCAACAATGGACCACATTTACAACAGTGGTCTCATTAGATTGATTATAATGGAGCTGCCTTTTACAGATGTATCATTTTTATCTTTTATCCCATATTTTGACTGTACCTTTTCTATGTTTAGATGTGTTTAGATCCACAAATATTTGCCATTGTGTTATGATTGCCTACAGTATTCCGTACAGTAACATGCCATACAGGTTTGTAGCATAGGAGCAATAGACTGTACTATATAGCCTACGTGTGTAGTGTGCTATACCATTTAGGTTTGCATAAGTATACTCTATGATGTTTGCACAATGACCAAATCACCTAATGACACATTTCTAAGAATACATCCACATCATTACATGTGTTGCATAACTGTATATTTTTACTACTATCTGAACTAATCTCATTTACTCACTTTGAAGTTTCTTGGGGGCACAGCTTATGTTCTGCTCTCAGTGATGCCAGGAGGATATCAAAGAGCAGTGATAAATACCAGGCAGAGGCCCTCTGAGACCACAGTAGGACTCCCTGACATTCAGCTGGTGTCCTCTGAGGAGGAGAGGTCCACCCCAGGATCCTCTTAGGGTTTTAGTTGAGCTCAGGGGTTAAGAGAACACAATCAGTAGGGTAGAGTGGGGCTGTGGACGTTCCTTGGCACTCCCATCCCTTCTGCCACCACTGTTCATGAGGGAATTTCTAATCTGGTCAGATTTCAAGGACATTGATTGAGCTGCATTTATGGAAGGGTGGAGTTATTGTTTCTTAACTGATCAAACTCAGTCTTTAGTCTCTCCCTTGCATTTTGTCTTTCATGCAGCCCAGTATGCAGAGCCAGGACACCTCTGCAGCCCTTACCTCCAATTTGAGCTATTGCCTCACTTCCCCAAAGCTCCTCTCACTCAATCAAGGATACCACCCTCTCTTGATTCTTCTATCTCACTGGCCTCTCCTCACTCTTCTTTACTGGTTTCTCTTTATTTCTGGTAACTCTAAATATTGTAGCACCTCAGAGTTCAGTCTTCGTGTCTCTTTTCTTGTCTGCTAAGTTCACTCAGTAGGTAATCTCATTCTGTTCCATGGCTGGCAATAGCATGCCCACACCTGTGATGACTGCCAAATGGATGCCTCCAACCTGGACCTTTCTCTGAACTCCAGTCTTGTATATTCAATGTCCTGCTTGACATTTCCATTCAGATGTCTAAGAGACATCTAAGCATACCTCAAGAGGAACTTCTGATTTTCCCCATCCTCACCAAATATTTCCCACCCTCTGTCTTACCTATCTTAATTATTGGCAGTGCTAAGCCTTATAACCATCCTTGACTTCTTGCTTTCTTTGGTATCACACATCCAATTCATTAGAAAGTCCTGTTGGTTCTACCTCCAAAATAAATCCAGAAATCTGACCAATTTTCACCATGTCTTTTGCTACCACCTGATCTAATCCACCATTATCTCTTACCTGGCTTAATCTGATAACCTCTGAACTGCTCTCTATACATTTACTTTCTGTCTCTCCATTCATTCTCAATCCCCTACCCAAAGAGATCCTTTTAAATCTGAAGTCATTCCTGTTGCTCCTCTATTCAGAAGCCCCCACTGGCATCTTAACTTGCTCAGGGCAAGATCCAAAGTCCTCACTATGGTCTCGTAGGACCTATGGGACTTTCCTCTTCACCAGCAGTCTCCCTTTGCACATGGCCTCCAGCTACTCCAACCTCCTTGCTTTTCCTTGAGCTCTTTGAGCATATTCCTACTTAGTCCCAATGACAGTCTTTATTATTACTGTTTCCTTAACCTGGAATGTGCTCCTAGATATCTATGTTGCTCAGATTCTTATTTCCTTTAGATTTCTGCTAATATCTTCTTTATTGGAGAGGCCGTTCTTGACCTCCCTATATGAAACAGGAACCTACCCCTCTCAATCACTCCTGGTCCTCCTTAGCTTTGTTATTATTTTCCATTGCTCTTGCCACTAGCTCACATATTATGTATTTACTTGTTTATTCTTTATCCTTCTACCTCCCACAACCCCAAAGTAGAGCATATGCACGCATGCCTGAAGAAAGAGTCTCTATTTCATTAATTGCTATATTCCCAATGCCAGGACATACTAGGCACTCAATAAATATTTATTGAACAAATAAATGAAGTATTCTCTTTGTGCTAAAGCAGTAGCACTCAAAGTTTCCCTGATACATTCCATTTTTAATTTCTCCCTTTCCTTGGGAACAAGGGGAACACTATTCTTTAATTCAGACTCAATCTTTAAAGCAGAGTGAAAGAAAGGGTACCCATGTGGCTGAGGACCAAAATAGGATCTGTCTAATAATGCTGAGGTCTACAGCTGCCAACATGGAGGCTTTTGCCCAGCTACACAGAGACGACCATACATGAGCATTTAACTGGCTAAGTTCTACTGTAGGTGTGTCATTATTATTAGGTTTTTCTAATTTCTAGTTTTATAGAATTTACTATGTGTTAAATCATTATAAAGAACAAGAACAGCCTGCAATGTTTGTTTTTTATTTAGAAGCAATCTTGAACTTACAGAAAAGTTGGAAGTGGAGTGTAGAGTTCAAAAAACAAAAAACAGAGAATCTTTTGTGGTCTGAATCACTGGAGAGTAAGTTGTCAACTAGATGCCCTATCACCTCCAAATACTTTAATGTATTTCTCCAACAAACACAGATATTCTTCTGTAACCACAACCATCACAATCAGGAAATTAACAGCAGTACAATACTACCATCAAATTCTCAGTCCTCTTTGAAGTTTTGCTAACTGTCCTGGCAATGTCCTCTGTAACAAAAGCATCCTATTCAGAATCAGGCGTTGCATTTAGTTGTCATATCTCTTTAATCTTCTTCAATCTGGCACAGGTTTTCAGTTTTCCTTTGACTTTCATGACCTTTTTAAGATAAAAAGCCAGTCATTTTGTAGAACGTCCCTCAATTTCAGCGTGTCTGATGTTTTTTCATTATTAGATTCAGGTTATGTAACTTTCGCAAAAATATTACAGAAGTGATGCTGTTCTGCTCGCTGAATCCTATCAGGTAGCACAGGGTTTTGATTTCCCACATTACTGATTTTGTTTATGTTGTTAACTTGATTAAGGTAGTGTCTGCTAGACTTCTCCACTCTAAAGTATTCTTTTGGCCTTTATAATTAACAAATGTTTGGAAGGATGTACTTTAAAATTATATATAAAGTTCCTATTCCTCATCAACTTTTCTATTCACATATCTACTTGTATTAGTATGGATTCATAGATTCTTATTATATGACTAATAATTCATTACCATTATTGTATATTTTCTGCTGAAACTTTCCTGTATTTGGCTAATGGGAGTCCTTTCATGCTAGCTCCTCTACCCGTTTGACATGCCCCATCTCTCTTTGAGTAGTTTCTTGTTTTGGGGGGCATGACAAAATGTTTGAGGTTCGTCTTCTATTTTTCCAAGCCCTAGAATCAGCCATTTCTCTAAGGAGCCCTAGTTCCTTTAGAGTAGAATGGTATTTGGAATCCAAGATCTGGGTGTCAGGTGTGCTCATTGCTTTTGGGTGTCATTGCTCCAACATCCTCAAGTGACAGGCCTAGGGAATATATGTATGTATACGCACATATACATATTAACTTATGCACATTTATGTCTTTATTTCTGTATGCATCTATATTTACATCAACAATGACATGGGCTCATATTAATGCCTTCAGTTCCAATCCAACATTACTGGCACATTCTACTTTTTTAATATTTGTACTTCTCTTCACTGGCAGTGAGAGTGAAGTGACTCTTATTATTCTTACTATATGTACTTATTTGATCAATCTCCTTGTATGTAACCAATCACCACCATCATTGCCGTCGTCACACCACTTCTCCTCACCCTGCCAGTATTTTGACATCCTGCACTTGGACAACCCCCCTCAGTTGGATGCCTTCCTCTCTCAGCTCAGGCTCTGGTACCAAGCACTGTGCCATGATAGCCGCCCTCTGTTCATTGCTGACACCTTGCAACAAGCCGTTCCCTGTTCCCCTCTCACCTCACTTTGGATCCCTCTGGCAGATCTCCTATGTGGATCATCCCTCCACCAACTCTCTGAAGCTCTGTTACATTTCATTTTGATCCAGTTTAAGATGATCTACAAACTGACATTGGTTTCAATTAACTGCAGCATTTTGATCCAAATGGTACACATTCTTTCTGGGGTGTGCTGTTTTCCTTCAGCCAATAGTATATTTCATCAATCAGGGGTCCATAGCCTTTTCAGCCCTGGTTTTCAAAAGGGCATTGCCATGACATTGTTTCTTTAAGTAAATTGATTAATTACAGTGTCAGAAGAATGGTCCGATATGGCACCTACTTAAATGCAAAGCCAGATAACTTTACAAAACCTGCAATGAATGGATTCTAGGATCCTCAAGCTGAACCAGGAAAGTAAACTTTCTGGGGATTGGGGATGTGCAGAGTGGATAGTGGTGATTACTGATCCAGTTACACATTTAATACCATTGGATAGAAGAAAAAAACTGACTTGACACTTCCAAGGGTTAAAAATATTTACCCTCATTTTCTTACAAGAGCTGCAAAAATGTTTGAAAGAAAATAGTACATCGGACAACAGTATTTAAATATATCACTTTTGAAGACAATCCTTTTCAACCGCCAAGCAGAGTTAAGATCTAACTTGTCTTGAAAACCTCAGAGGGAGACTTTTCTCCCCTCTCCCCTCTGACCTGGCTTAGAAAAAGCAGCTTACAAACTATAATGTGCGATGCAATCATTTTTGTTATGAGATGGTGGTTACAGTATTTAGGCAGGATTAGCAGATGTGAAGTCTCTTCTTGTGGCCTATTCATTTGTGATTCTTGGGACCAAGTCAGGGTTTTTGGGGTCCCTGTCAGTTTGTTTTGTCTTTCCAGTGTTAATGACAGCTCTGAAAGATGCATTGAGCTAATTTTCCTTGAACTTCTGCCATCCCTTGTGCTTCTAGGGGTTTATTAGGAAAGTATGAACATTTTTTATGCCTTATTTGCTAATGAAACAGAGGGAGTTCTTTGTGAAGCATCTTAGATCTTTTGTCACAATTTGTATTTTCACATGGAAAATACTTAACCATAATGAGCTAAACAACTATACAAGGCACTCTGATAATGACCAGGGGCCTTAACTAAGACAGATTTATATTTGAATCTGCTTAGTGGCTTGGCTAAGTCTCTTAACATCTCTGAACTTTACTACTTCATTCTGATTTTCCATCTCATAGCGCTGTAATCCTAGGCAAGTTATTTAACCTTTCACCAACTGCTTCCCCAGCTATAAAATGGGGATACTAATAGTACATACCTAATGAGGTTTTTATGAAGATTAAATAAAGCAATGTTAATGTAGTGGTTATCATAGCACCAAGTATATAGTCAGTGTGCAATAAAAGTTGCTGTCTTAACTATCACTTAGCTTGGGATCTTACATTGTTTTGTAGTTTTTCCTCAAGGGCAGCATGTTTGCATAGCTCACGGATACTTTGGTGACTCTGCAGTGATTCACAGTTCTGCTGTCTGTAGCGGACAGGAAAGGTAGTTGGCCCTTTTCATTGCTGTCAACCTCGGCCACCAAGGGAATTTGTTACCTTTTCTCAATGAGTAGACAAAAAGCTAAGGAAGATTTAGTTTTCTCTTTAACCTGTGGAAACTCCAAGCTTTGGAAGTATTTTGTAAATTCTGGAAAGAATAGGATGTATTCTAACACACTCTTGGTGTTAGAATAGCAGTAGAAAGTATGTTTGTGCTGAGCCACATTGAGAACTTGCTGAAGTTGGAGACATAAATTGATGGTTTCACCATTAGGTGCAAATATGTTAGTTTCTTCAATAGCACCTGGAAACAAAGAGCAGAGAAAATCAGAAGTTCAGGTAAAACAAAGTTAGATTTTGATGAGGAAGAAATGAGATGTTGAAAGTGGTGGTTTAAGGAGATGAATCATGGCTGGGCAGAAAAGGAGGTAGCGCCAGAGAGATGCTGATAGATTATCATAAAACCAAAGACAGAGAGAGCAAGGGACTAAAGTGCTTGCTAGGTTGAAGACCCAAGGTACTGAATATAAAGGTTTGAAAGAGAATATAAAACTTTAGTGGGATTTTATAATTTTAATATTTTGGTCTTAGCTGACTTAAGGATAATAGTCATTTCTGGTCTTGAGTATTAGGTGAGAGAGAGAATAAGGGGAATGCCATTAGAGTTGACAGGATTAAACTTTGAAGCCAGAGTGTTCAATGGATTATCCCTGATTACTCCTAATATCAGTGGAACTCGGCAGTACCCCAGGGCTCTTTGGGTTCCTGCCTGAGAGACAAATCTCTTCTCCAGGGAATGGGAGCCAGGAATGATCTCGCCCTTTGAATGAGATCCTGCTTGCTATTAACAGGAGAAGAGGAAGAAAAAGGAAGAAGAAGAGGAGGAGTAGGAGGAGTATGAGGAGAAGAAAGAGAAGAAGTAGAGAGAGGAGAAGCAAAGAAAGGGAAGGAAGGGAAAGAAACAGAGTCCTAGCCCAAAGTAGTTTTTCAATGCCCTTATAAATTTCTGTCAGGCCATCGTGCTTGTCACATCTGAATCTCTTTTGACTCTGGTTGTGAGCCTAGTGTTCCCTCTGACCCACTTATATAATAGGAAAGGGGCTGTTACATGGCAAGGGGGCTTTAAGGTTGCAGATGGAATTAAAGTTGCTAATCAGCTGATAAGGAGATTACCCTCCATGATTGGAGCAGGTCCAATGTAATCACAGAGTCCTTATAAGTGGAAAAGGGAGGAAGAAGAGAGAGTGATGTGATGTGAGAAGGACTCAAGTGGCCATTGCTGGCTTTGAGGATGGGGGAGGAGGACCGTGAGCCAAGGAATTGGGGTAGTCTCTAGAAAAGGCAAGAAAACAGATTCTCCCCTAGATTTTACAGAAGGGAATGCAGCTGTGCTAACTCCTTGATTTTACAGAAGGGAATGCGGCTGTGCTCACTCTCCAGTGAGACCCATTTCAGATATCTGATCTCCAGAACTGGAAGATAATAAATTTGAGTTGTTTTAAGCCACTAAGGGTATGGTGATTTGTAACAGCAACAACAGGAAACTGACACATACCCCTTGAAAAGTCTTGGTGTCTATGTATCCCACTTTGAAGTCCTTCAGTCTACTCATCCCAGGCCTGTGAGGACCCCCTTGCCTTTGGGCCACTGCAGTTGACTCGGCTGTCCTGTCCCCATGCAAGGTTGGGTGAGTTGGCATCCCAGACCTTTGCTGAACACATGTGGTTGGCTGGCAGCCAGGGAAATAAGTCTCAGTGTCATGGCCAAATTCTTCTTGAAGAAGAAGGAGGCTTGTGAAAAATCTTGGCTGGACTAGCCCAGTAAAAATCTCAGGATGCCTGGCAAGCGCCCTGGTTTGTGGCATTCGCTCACTGATGTACAAGCTTGCACCTCTGAATGGGTGGATGCCCCGTGCACGGGCAGCCTGGTCAGGTAAACTGGATAAATACCTAACACCTTCTTGGGCTGACTTTCTTTTTCCACTCCGCTGGTTTCCTTTTGGTGAGTGGAAGTGAGCCAGAAAAGATGGGGTTATAAAACCAGGAAAGCTCCACAGAGCACTGCAGCCTCCGAGGGGCCCACAAACATTTGTTCTAGTCACTTCCTTGCACAGATGAAGGGACTTGTCCAGGGTCAAAGGAGCAGAATGGCTCAGACCCCTTCCCTTTGTGCGACTTGGCATAGAGAAAAACTGCCTGTTGGTTTTTCAGATGGAAGTCTCAGCCTGCCCAGGGAGAGAATCCCAGAGCGGTGCTGAGTGGGGTTCTTGACTGAGAGAGCCATGTCAGGGAAAGTTCAGGAACTTGAGGAGGACGGTAGGGAAGGGGGCCGCGTTGAGCCGGGGAGGCCGGAGGGAGTGGGGATCCCTCTGCCCCATCTCGGCCCTCGCCGTTCGGCGGCTGAGGGGCTGGCCCGGCCTCTGGCTCGCAGCCGCCCCCGGAGCCGGCCGGCGTGGCTCGCGCGGGTCGCCCCCATTCGGCGGCCGGCGGGGCGGGGCGGGGCGGCGCGGCGCGCGGGGGCGGGGGTCCCGCGGGAAGATGCGGACGGCGGAGGGGTGGGGACCCGGGTGGGCTGCGGCCTCCCGCCCTGACCCCTTCCCTCCCCGCCGAAAGCGGACGCTGTCAGCTGAATCACTCCCCTCTCAGGAGGAGGGAGGGGACAAAGGTGTCTACTGGCCGCTTTCGGCTGAAAAACGCCGAGAGAACTCGCGGCGGCTCGGCGGCCGCCGCCTTCCCGCGCCTGCCTGGCCATGCCCCCCCGCGCCGTCCTGCTCGGCCGCGGGCGAGGACTTCGCTTCTGGGGCTGAGGGCTAGAACTTCTTTGACTTTTCTGCTCTCCAGCCGCTGAACCATGCCATGTGCCCAGAGGAGCTGCTGGCTCGCCGCCCTCCCTGTGGCGGCTCAGCTCCTTAGCTTCGGGGCGCTGTGCCGTGGGGGGCCGCCTCAGCCAGGCCCGCTTCGCTTCGCGGACAGGCGGCAAGGTGAGTGGCTTTTCTTTATCTGCTTCCGAAACCGTGACGGTCCGACGTGTGGCACCTCGCTCCCTGTTCCCTTCCCCCACCGGCAGGACTGGGCTCTGCGAGCTCGGGAGCCGAGGCTTTCTCAGAATTCAGTGTGGAGGGTGGCGATGCCCTCATTCTCACCGCAAGGTGAGCGCCCCGCGCCCTCGCTCCTGCAGGGACGGCGCTGCAGCCTTTGAAAGCCCCAAGAGCTAGCTGGTAACCTTCTCTCTCTCTCTTTTGTCTCCTGTTTGAATGTTGCACTGTTTCAGCCTCCTATTTTTTCGGATCTTGATCACGGCAAATTATTTTTTTTTTAAAAAAGTCCCAACTGGCTGCTGGCAGTCATTGCAGTGTTTCTAGTCAGTTTTAAACTTTTGGTCAGGAAAGGGGAAATGTGATTCCGCCCCCCTGCTGAGCCGGCTTGGCTGTGTTTGGGTTTCCTGGAAAGATTTAGGGTTGTGTTTTTAAAATAACAGTCCTTGGTGGAGGGGAGTGGAATTTACCTCCATAGGGGCCCACTTTTCTCTGTCCTGCCTCGTTGATCGCAGCTGGCTGCTTTTCTTTCTGAATTCCATGAAACCCATAATGTTACAGAAAGCACTGGAGGGCTTGTGGTGGACAATTTGTTATTATGATGATGGTTATTATTCTTTTAAGCCCAACACTCTGAGCAGAGAGACACAGTTGTCTCTGTTTTTTATTGGACTTGGGTCAGAGACACTTTCCTGTTTGGTGGGGGTTCATCGTGCCTCTGGGGGAAGACAGGCATGGCAGCAGTAATAGCCCGTGTAGCACTCTGTGTGTCAGCCCGTCTGACCACTGACAATAGCCTATGGGGCGCACGTACAGTCCTTGCTGTATAGATGAGGAAGCTGATGCCTGGGAGAGTTTATAAGTTTAGCTAAGAGTGGAGCAAGGTTTTGAGCCCAGGTAGCCTGACTCTTACAATCACGCAGAGCTGCCCCATTGCAGTAATAGGGATTACACACACACACACACACACACACACACACACAGTCACACACTTGCTGAGCACTGGGTTAGCATCTGTTAAGTCATGTATTTGCTGACTGTGCTCAAGTCTCGGGAAGTGTCCCCCATAGCTTTCTGACATCCCTTTAATTCCCAAGGCCATGTGGGTGACAAACATCACCAGCCTGTCCTTGTTTAGGATTTCTAGGCAGGGTTTTCTGCCCCGGTTGCAAAGTTCAGATGCTGCTGGAGAACTCCTCTGCTGTGGCTTCAAGAGCTATCAGAAGCAAGTCCCTCCCTTTGCTTTACTTGGAAGCCAGAGCAGGCTAACACTGGGGTTAGATGTCAATCAGCACCCGCTTGTGTAAACGTTCCAGATACAATCTCCCACCCCCAAGTTTAAAATAGCAGCGCTGGTTGTTCTTTGAAAAACAGTCCCTTTGTGAAAAGTCTCTCTTCTGGGGCAGCACAAACAAAGCCTGCAAGCACTTCCCAGGGCATTTGGAGATGATTTGGTTCAAAGACACACATTATCCTGGGTTGATTTTCAGCTCTGCTTGCTCTACATCATTTTTGTAAGGAAATTCAGCTTGGCGTGGAGCAGACACCACTGGGCTTTGCTTTTTCTTCTCTGGAAAATGAGATACGGTTATTTTCCCTAGGCACCTTTAGGGCCATTTGCTGGGAGTAGTTGATATTCTAAAATAGTTGTAAAGTGCTCCAAACTTATTAGCGATGCATTTTTTTATTTAGGTTTAAAAATAATTTCAGTGTTTAAAAGCCTTTTTACTAATCTAAGTCAATTCACTAGTGGATTTACAAGTACTCCACATTTGGTGCAAAGAAGAAGTTTCTAAGCAGACTTCCATTTAGAACCAAAAGTGGAGGGAGGGGGGTTGGGGATTGGTAGGGGAGAGAAGGAGGGATGGATGAGGGCAAAGTAGCAGAGAATGACATTTTAAGGCTATCTGGGAATAGGATGGCCTGGGTTTTCCCTCCAGCTTCACAATTAGCCAATCTCCTTAGACGTTCATTTCCTTTCTGACAATAGTTTTGAATTGCACCCAAATTCTGTACATTTAAACCTGCAAATTAATTAAGGTATCATCTCACCATCCTTCTTAGTTTTACACAGGAACAGGAGGTCTGGGGGTCAGTTTGTTAGTCAACATATATTTATTGAGCACCTACTAAATGCCTCTTCACTAGTGGAGTGAAGGGAATTGCACAGGGTCCCACAGTTGGAGACAGACTTGGATACTAGTTCTGAACTCTTCTAGTGCTAAGGATTGGGCTCAGTCAGTCAGGTTTTCTTTCTCAGGAGGAGTATGGAGATAAATCCAACTGTTTTCTGGGCCTAGCAACAGGCAGATTTGACTAATTCTGCCCAGTATTCTTTCCACATTGCTCAGTTGTGATGTAAGAATGTGCTGTGACTTCCACAAGATTTCTTGGTTCACAACCAAGTATCAGAACATTTAATGGGAAATACTAATCTTGCACAAACACACTGCCTCTCTTCTACAGCCAATAATATCCCTTTGGGTTTGTTACCTCTGTACTGTTTATAAGGCACTTCCATGATCTCTTTTGCTTCTGACAACTTCGTGAAATCAACAGGGTAGGCACTTTATCCTATGTGGCAGATTAGTTATCACAGGGTTGGTGAGCAAATCCAACCTTCTGTGGCATATTTTACAACTTTGAGGGGCCCAACACAATTCTTCACAACATTTCAACATGTGTAAATTCTATAATAAAAATACAGTTGTAGGTTACAATGATCTTACATGGAGGATAATTGTGAAAAAACCCTCTAACTATTATAGGAATTTCATTACTTTTTTAGTAAGAAGTCTTAGAAATTCAATTGCTCTCTAAGACAGAAATAAATATAAGGAATAAGTACAGATTGTGCTCGCTTTGGCAGCATATACACTAGCACTGGAATGATGCAGAGAGGACTAGCATGGCCCCTGCTCAAGGATGACATGCAAATTTATGAAGTGTTCCATAAAAAGAAACACCTAGAGGTTTAACCTGAACTTTATAAAAATTGATAGGTAAATATTCTCTTACCTCTTTCCTTTCTCGGTAAGATCCCTTGGTGTTTTGTATTTTCAAAAGCACTTGTACCAACAGGCCTCCCTCAAAGTTTCTTATGAGGTACCATGGAAACTTGTGGCCTAGGGTTTCAAATCCAATTTAAAACAAGGCAAATCAAAGTATTTGGGGCTGTTAATTTATTTCTACAGACCTGAGTGTGGGTTGTGATGTAATTTCAGTGTGTCTCAGCCACTCACCCAGCCATATTGACAACCCATCTTGATATCTGGTGCTCTGTGGTAGACCCTTAGGAAGCAGCGAGGGCAGAGCTTGGGAGTGTGGGCTCTGGGGTGAGATTGCCCAGCCACACAGCCTCACCATTAATTACTGTCATTTTGCGGAGATGGGAGTGGAGGCTAAGCTGAAGGACATGGTTTATAATACCTCACCAGAGAAATGTGGGGATTGGATAAGACCAAACTGGTATACTCTTAATATGGTACTTGACCATAGAAATAGTAAAAGTTATGAGCTGTTACTATTTCCTAACACCCATTTCTCCATCCCTGTCATATCCCCTTTGAGTTGTGCTTTCTGTTGGCCAAGATTATAGTTAACTAATCTGCCAAACTAAATACCTACTGAGAGGAAGCCAAGGTAAGTGTGGGCTTCTCCTAACTCTCTGCTCTTGGAAGTTACATATGTTTATGTCCACAGTGATCCCTGGTAGCCAAGTTTCTCTCTTTAATACCAACAATACTAGTGTTTCGCTAATGAATGTTATTTGTGAGGCACTATTTGAAGTCGATTACATATATTAATACATTGGAGCCACAACCAGCCTAGGAGGTCAATGCTATTACTATTATTCCCACTGTCTAGATGAGGCGGCTGTGGGTGGGCCACCCGCATAAACCACATTCTGTAAATGACCTGTTTCCATCCACACCTGAGGGCTGCCTTGGTTTAGCTGCCACCTTTGCAATTGAATGAGGGGGGAAAACCGACACTGTCCCCTTTACTCTGACCAATAAAGAGGCAATTATTATCTCCGTTTATTGCTGAGCAAACTGAGGCATAAAGAAGTCAAGCAGTTCTTTCTGGTCAGATCATAATGCCTAGGGACAATGTTATTACCTATAACTCTGTTATCCTCTCTTCCAAGGGCAATTGCTTGTTCTTATGGACATGAAGTGCAGCGGCTAAGAACATGATACAGAAATAGGAAGCCCAGGGTTTGAATCCAAGTAACGTTGTATAATGTTGCATAGTGACTTCTTAGACTCAGTTTCCTTATCTATGGAATGGGGCCAACAACTGATCTCTGTTATAGGGTTGTTGTGAGTATTGAATGAAGAAAGACTTGTGGTACCTGGCTCACAGAAGGCACTTATTAAATGGTTACTGTAATTATCATCATTATATTATTATACAGCCAACTTAGGTTGGCTTTCTTAAAAATCCATTAGATCAAAAGCAACTGGGCTAGACTCCGTTAATTTTCTTTGCTCTTTTATTCTTTTGCCAATAGGTGCTGGGGCTAAGGCAAGGTTTAGTCTTTCATTTTATACATTCAAAAATCATGTTTAAATCTTTGAGGTGTATCTTGAGAGGCAGTCCTTATACAGGATATTTTAAGTTAGTCAATTTATGGAAAAAGATGTATTGTTCTCTGAATAAATTGAAATAAATCGTTGACCAAGTCCACTTCCTTTGCACTTTTCCCACTGCAGTTCTTCTAACTTAGATCTGGGGTTATCGCTCCTCTTCTCTGGACAGCCCAGGTGGCTGCATCCTACAGAAGGAGTACCTAGCCTGACATTTAGGGCTGCCTCTACCCTCTGGCCTGCTTTTTCTTACAGCCTTATCTCTTGCTAATACTCTGACTGATCTGTTACTGCAAACTCATTCTGCCTTCCTGTTGCCTGAGAGGACCCAGGCTTCACTATAGCTGTCCCACCCTTCTCCAGTGATTGTCCTCTTGGGTCAGTCATGGGGTGCCTCCTCCAAGGTTAATCCTTCCCCTGGGATGCAGCTAGCTGTGATGGGCACAGTCAGCAGGGCACTGGGCATTGGGAGCCCCTGCTGTCAGATGGCACCACCTTATGTTGTGGGGCATTGGCATCTCTTGCTTATCTCCCCTACCAGGTATTCTTTACAGACCTCTCAGAAGCCAGCACAACCCCTCTTGCATCCAATCCTTTTTCCCTATTTATCTTTTTGTTTTAAATAATTTTTAATTCTGTTTTTGAAATTGACACATAATAATTGTACATATTTATGGGGAACATAGTGATGTGTCCATACATATAATGTATAATGATCATATCAGGGTAATTAGCATATCATCAAACATTTATCATTTCTTTGTGCTGGGAACATTCAATACCTACTTATCTTTAATTGGGAAAAACAGTATAGGAAATACGAATTTCAAAAGGAAAAACCATACCTAAACTCTCACCATTGTGACAATTTTCACTTTCACACATTATCTCAAAGGCTTTATTCATATGCATATGTACATACATCTCACAGTTACAGGTATAGTGGAGACACTATTATACCTTTATTACCCCTTTATTATTAGATCCTAGTTTTCCACATTTCTGAATAATGCTATAATTATTAAGTATACTAATACATCATGTTGATATATCACTTTACATAAATTATTTAGAGAAATTTTTTTGAAATGTAAGATTGATTTAAAACTGCACTTGTTGGTCTACATTTCACAACAACCTGCATTTGTTATGGTTGTATTCTGGATATAATAAACAAGACATTTTCAACTCTTTTCAGTCTTGTTTAATAGGTTATAGATCATTTAACTTGGAGGAGTATAACATTTTATTTAGAATTCAGTGTTTAAAAATATGTATCTGCTTTTAGTTTGGATTCCTTTTAAATCGGTCAGTATGACTTTTTGGAAAAATAATATGTTAGCATGCTTTTTTTCCTGTTTTGATGGAGCCAAAGAGACTTGCTTGTGTCACAAAGTACTAAAATGGGACTTCTGCTTAAGCCTAAGGGGGAAAAAAGGAGTTAATTTCCCACCCATATTTAAAGAGAAATTTCAGACCATGCATGTGGGACTTGCAGAGTGATGGTGTGATTCTAATCCCTTCACCCTCTTGGTTCGTACATGAGGAGAGGCTTAAAGGTCAATGGAAAGATATAGAAGAGAGATTTCTTCAGCAAAGATTAGGGTGCTGGGGCATTTCCCCAATTGTCTCCCCCCAACTCAAGGCAAGTGAAGGGCCTTCAGAGATTTCAGAGAGTTTGGTGTGGGCTTGGGGAATATCAACTAGCATTTCAGCCTTAAAATACTGACAGGCAAAAGATTGGACAGAATGACATTTGGTGACAGAGCCAACCAAGAGCACTATGTTGTCAGAAGTAGCCTGATTTTCCTCACAATTGGGGAACAGGACAGGGCTCCTGGTTGTTTCCTATGAGCCAGATTTGGACACATAGAAGGGAACCAGATGTAGATTGTCTTGAAAGGATGCCAAAGAGGATGCCCTGCAGGGGTGAGGTGGCCTCAATAAAGGGGTGAAGGGAGGAAGGGCTGAGGGTGGCTTTTGGGGGAGGAATTGCCCATATTGAGGGACCTGGAGGGGGACAATCCCAAGGGACAGAGGTCTCCCAAAGCCTAAAGAGCTTCCCTTGAGAAAAGGGCTCAGCATCTGGATTGTTGACCTCACACAGGGCACCATT
This sequence comes from Lepilemur ruficaudatus, assembly GCA_963574885.1. Taxonomy (NCBI): domain Eukaryota; kingdom Metazoa; phylum Chordata; class Mammalia; order Primates; family Lepilemuridae; genus Lepilemur; species Lepilemur ruficaudatus. The sequence continues at coordinate 13,444 of CAUYRT010044285.1, read as the reverse complement.
GACAGATGACAGCTATGCCTAGTTGAAAAGAGTTTTTTTGCCCCTAACTCCCTTCCTTGCTCCAACCTTGGAGGAGCCAGAGGCATCGTTGTGAGTAGCAGAGAAGAGCAGCAAGAGGGAAGTACTACAAGAGCTGACTGTATCCACCTCACACGCCTGCCATTTCTCTCTGCAGTTAGGCCTGGACTTGGAAGATACCGATGCTAGATTGGCCCAGACATTTCTTGGAGAGTGAGTGGGTGGTAGAGAGGACTGAGTCAGTTATACTCCTCAGTTCATGGCACACTAGCATCAATAATTTGTGCAAACCCACCCCTTTTTTTTGTTTTATATATTTATGCCTTTTGGTTCCCACTCCCTACTCTTCTTCCTCCCAGGGGAAAACCATTTTAATGTGTTCCATATGTGTTTCTTGGTTGCGTGTGTTCTCACAAACTTTGTATTATTGTTTTTGAGTGTGTGTATTTTCCATTAATGTAAATAGCTCTGTATTAACTTGCTTTATTTGTTATTTTTCATTGAGCATTATTTTTAAGATGTGTCCCTGTTGCTGTGTGGTCTGTTGTGCCTAACTGCTGCAGTTGGAAGTAGTGGGTCTGGACTTTTTACTCCTAAACATTAAGACTGTGTATTATTAATTATTATTATCAATAGTACCTGAGAGTGAAAACTCTGTGCTCTACCCCGTATTTCATCCAAGGCAGAGAAGAATAATTCCACAAAGTATGTTTGGAAGCAGTTGTCTGGAAAAAACCTTTTTTGTAATAGTACCTCCATGGAGTCCAATCCTTTTAATTAACCAGTTATAAATGTATTCACTGATACATCAGCACACATATGAACTGACTGCCTATGATGTGGAAGATTCTGGCCTCCAGAGGATTTGAAGATAAGTAGTATATATAATAAATAAAGGCAATGTAAAATAAAGCCATTCTAGGGGGTACAGAAAGTAAGGGCAAGAAGGGGAAGGAGAGAGAACTTTAATGGGGCACATTAGGGGAATGAAGAGGAAGGATTTGAGTTGGGACTTTAACACATAAGGATTTTGATAGAATGCAAAAGACTTTCTAGTTGGAGAAGTAACATGAGCAAAGTAAAGCAAGGGAGAAAGTGCAAGGGGTACAGCTGGGAGGTGGCAAGTAGAATGTTTTCTTTTCCTTTTTTTTTTTTTTGTCTGAAGCAAAAGAGTAATTTATCTTACTAAGTAGTTAATGGTCTTCTTTAAGCAGTCTGTAATCCAGAGTGATGACTAATTCCCTGTTAGGTAGGTCCTTCGTTATTCTCACACATCAAAATAAGGAGGTAGTCCGTGGGGATTGAAATTTGGGTAAGTCAAAAGGCGTTTGCGCTCTTGAGTGTGGAAGGAACAAGTGTTCCTATCTTGCATTTTTAAAGTGGCAGTTTTCACCTTTTGAACCAATGCCTCAGATGCTTATATGTTCCCTTATCATTTTATTTTGTGCGTTTTGTAAACGTTAAAAAAACCCAAGTGCCTTTAAGCACTCTTTGCTACATTATGGAGCACTCTTATGCTGTAACTGGTATGAGGTTTGTCAGTGTGTAGACGATGGATTTGCTGTGTTTTTGTTTTTTCCCTTTTTTCCCCTCAAGAAGTTCCTGAGGCATTTAAGTGCCTAATAATCAACAGTGGAGCTCTGTGATTTGTATTAATAAACTCCTAGACTTGAAAGGCTCCTGTTTGTCATGTGGATCTTGCCCCTTTCCTTACAGTATTCGTCATGAATTAATTCTCATCTAAATTTGCCTCTGATACAACATCTGCTATCCAGAGCTATACCTTAGTGTCGGCTCAGACTGCTACGTGTCACCAAGAAGGGAACAAGTATAAATTTGAGTTGTTCTGGGAATTTAATGTTGACAGTATTTGTATGGTGGAAAGGATCTCTAAACTTCAAGCTGATAGCATTTTGCAATCAAAAAAGCTAGAATCTGAGTTCCAAATGAGAGCAGTTTTCCTTGCTATAGACTCAGCTTGGATCTCAGTTTTCTTCTGTCTCCTTTTCTTTCAGAGCATTTTATCAACGCCCTGCCCGAATACCATGTGGTGGCTCCTGTCCAAGTAGATGCCAGTGGGCATTTTCTGTCCTATGGCTTGCACCTTCCCATCAAGAGCAGCAGAAAGAAGAGAGATTTGGATGGCTCAGAGGACCGGGTGTACTATAGAATTTCTCATGAGGAGAAGGACCTATTTTTCAATTTGACGGTCAATCAGGGATTTCTTTCCAACAGCTACATCGTGGAGAAGAGATATGGGAACCTCTCCCATGTTAAGATGATGGCTTCCTCCGCCCCCCGCTGCCATCTCAGGGGCACGGTCCTGCAGCAGGGCACCAGCGTCGGGAAGGCAGCCCTCAGTGCCTGCCATGGACTGGTGAGTGCTGGCTCTGCCATCTCCCTGCCTCCCCTCAAGCCCCCTAGAGTCTCAGCCTGTGGAGACTAGTGAGAACTGACAGATTCACAGGTGCATTGACACATGGGAACTGAGCCCCTGTGACGTGATGATGCTGGCCTCCAAAGAAGTTGCGGAGAAAATGTACGGTAAATAGAAGGGGTCAGTTTGGGAGGTACAGACAGTAAGGACACCGAGGGTTTAGAAGAGGCAGGGAGAGCTCCGGCCAGCGACATCAGGGTGGGAGGGGGAAGAAGAGGGCAGGTTTGAGTTGGGTCTTCAACCTCTGGGGCAGCTCTGAGGGTGTTGTTGGCTGACTGGCTGGCCAGCATTATTTTGAATTAGCAAAACCTGCATTTGGACTGAGTGACAGCGGCAGCTGCTTTGATGGAATAGTGGAGTATGTGTACTTCATAATCAGACTTCATGTGGGATCTTGGGCTTCAGTCGATCCCTTTGTGCCTGTGTTTTCTCATCTGTAAAACGGAGATAACGTTAGTACCCGTCTCATAGAGCAAGGTTTAGCAAACTATGGCCCATAGGCAATTCTGGCCTGCCTCTTGTTTTTATAAATACAATTTTATTGAAAGACAGATATGCCCATGTGTTTACATGTTGTCTATGGCTGCTTTTGAACTACAGCAGTAGTTGGGATTGGGACTGTATGGCCTGTGAACCGGGCAATATTTGCTATCTGGCTTTTATAGAAAAAGTTTGCTGACCCACGTAATGGAGTATTGTGAGGATTAAATGAATTAATATATAAAATAAATAATAAACACTGAATGTTGGCTGCTGTTGTTAATTTTATTATTCTAATATGCCAGGCACTGAATTATGAGGTTTATGATGTAGTTTATGTATGTTGTCTCTCCCATCCCTTTTTGTGCAGATGACAAAGCTTGGAAATATTGAATAACTTCAATGTGCAAATTAATTTAGGTCTGAGTCTTTCTACTATTATATGCTACATCTCAAGCCTGTGATCAAGCTTATTTTTCAAAATCTCCACCTGTATTTTAAAAAAAGTTTGATTCTTTTCTTCTTCCTTACTTCTAGCAACAGCAGTAGTGACAGCCCCACTAGCAACTGCATGGCAAGCAATGCTTAGGAATTATGTTGACATTTTTCTCATGCTTGAGTAGGAGGTAGACACCAACACTGACAGGGTGTGCTTAGGAGTGACCGCATGGGGAGAGAGCCCAGAGTCTTGATGCTGGTTATGGGGAAGTCCAAGGTATCAGTATTGGCACTTGTGCCAAGACTGGTATACTGAACAAAACAGCTAGCGGCATTGGCATTCCCAGAGAAGGTACTTGTCCCAAACTCTCCCATCATTACTGCCCTTATGCTAAAAATTTCTGTTATTTGTAATTTGGGACTCTGTTTATTCTGCATCTGTACAGTTTGACTTTGCTGCAATACTGTGGAAAACATTCATGTGAAATATTGTGCAGCAGTTTAAATTTTCTGAAGGACCTCTGGGGATGAATTGCTTTGTACAATAAATGGAAAGTCTTGCTTTGCCTTTTTCTGTAAGTCTGGATTTTCATATGTACGTATTTGTCATTTTCCCCCTTGTTAGATCATAACACAAAATCAAGAATGGTGTCCTATTCTTCTCTTCTTCTATCTGGGCCTCATATAGTGCTCATTTGAACTAGGGGACATTTCCTGGCCCCCTGGAACTTATCCTCTAGGCTTGATCTGGGTTCACATCACATCTTCCCTTTGCAATCCCAGCTCTCATTTCTGGGAGACAGCCCTGGAAACATCAGTGGCACCTGATCCTCTCTGGCCAGAAGAACAAAAGAAAGAACTCTGGACATTAAACGAGCTCCTGACAGTGAAACATTGTTATGCTCATAAAACCCTAGAAAGTTTAAACACAGGTGTCTTTCTGTGGGTTGGAGCAGTGGGGTCTGTGGACCTGCAGAATTAACCTGCAGAATCACTCTTAATCGCTCATTAAAGAGACAAATTCATAGGCTCCACTCCAGACCTGGTGTGTAAGAATCTCTGGGGGTGAGCAGAAACATACGTGTGTGTGTGTTTTAGCAGCTTTGTTGAGATATAATTCACATATGTACAATTCATCCACTTAGAATTCAGTGGCTTTAATTATAGTCAATGACTTTAAATACATTCACAGAGTTGTGCAACCATCACAATAAATTTTAGAACTTTCTCGTTATCCCAGAAAGAAACCCGTACCCCTTAGCAGTTACCTCCATTTCTCCAGACTTTCTGTCTTTATAGATTTGCATATTTGAAACCTTTGTTTTAATAAGTCCTCTAGGAAATTCTGATGCCTACTGAGGTTTGAGAAGCACTGGACTTAGAGCAGTCATTGTTAACCCTGGCTCAACATTATGATCACCTGGGCAGCTTTAAAATATACCCATGCCCAACCGTATGCCCCAGATGTTCTTGATTTAATTGGTCTGAAGGTAGAGCCCAGACATCAGCATTTTTTAAAGCTCCCCAGGAGCTTCTAAAGTGCAGTAGCTGTTGCCAACCACCAATTAGTGAGAGTGGCTGTTAATTGGCAACATTGGCCAATATTACTCTAATGGAGCAGTTCTCCTCAGGTGATTGTAACCAGCAGCCAGGGGTGCAACCACTGCTCTAAATTGCTCCCTAATTTCATCTTGTGTTTTTTTTTTTAAAGGGGAATTGCATATTAACATTATTTTAACATTATTTAACAGGCTTGGAAATAGAATACTGGGGCCTTTTCCATTTCAAATGTCCCTAAGGAGCAGTGAGTACCACCCTGTGGACATTTTCAGATTGAGATTTCAGATTCGTAGAAAATACAGGAGCACAAAGTGGTAGTTAAGATGATGGAAAATTTTTACATCCAAATTATGGGATGATTTTGCCAGAAGAAACACTCCACTGGGATTATTTGGGAGCCTTTTACACATAACTGGACATTTAATGGATGGTTATAAAAAAGGGCACCAAAAGCCAAATGAGTTTCTTTCCTTTCTGTGAGCACACCACGTGGCTGGCTTCAAGTTTATTTGCTCATGTGTCAAAATTTGCCAGTGTCCACCTAGAGTGCTGCTAGTCAAAAAGGTAGTGGTTGAACTCATGTTTGACTTACAATCATATGCCTCGGGTCTGACCTCTGATACAGTTGCTCTCCCTTTCACCCAGGGATGATGCCACACTCAAATTCACAGGATGGCAGGCCTAGGATGTGCTGGCTGTAAGCCCTGTCACCACTCCTAGGGGCAGAGGTAACATTTGGGAAGGTTTTCTTAGGACGGAGACATTTTCATGTGGACCAGGACATCTGCCCCTCGTCTGGGAATCGCAGGCCTCACATATTCTTTGGTTCAGACATGGTCATCTGAATGAGATGTTGGAGCTGTGTTCTCTTGGCATTGTCTGTGATTTGAGGCTCATTTAGTCTCCCCTGGCTTAGACACAGATGGTTTCAAACTGAAGACCCCAGAAAAGTCACCTATGGGAAGCTGGGGGACAACCTCTTTCCTCCACCTAATGTCCCCTCACGTGGCTCTGGTCTCCATCCTCTTGGAGACTCCTCCAGGCCAAGTCTGCCCATGTTCCTAACTCAGCAGCTCTCATCTGTTGTCTCCACTATTTTCACTGTCTTTCCCCCTCAACATTTTCATAACTTTGAAATCATGGAATTTGTGTATTTTGAACAGTTTAGTTGATTTGTCCCATTCTCAATTCTTTGATGGTGAAACTGTGTCCCTTAGTTAGTTGGTTAGACTAATTCATCCTTAGCAGGAATGAGAATCCTGTGGGGTTAGTTGTGGGTCTGCTACTGCCAGGGGCCATACAGCACTGGTTCCAGGTGAGTTTGTTATTAGTAGTTCAGTTCAGATTTCTAGGCTGGGAGGATAGTGCATAATGTTAGACCCCGCACTTGTGTACAATACACAATTGGGGTTGTTATTCTTCTTGGGACACTCTACTTCTACCAAGGGTCTGCTCTAAGCACTTGCCTTCTGGACTCTGTACCTGGGTCAGTGAACGGTTTTCACTTCTGTTCACAGGCATTATTTAATTCTTGTTCACAGCATTTCTTAGCCCAGGCTTTATTAAAGTTCTTGGCTCTATCATAAACCCTAGCTTCAATTCCAGCTCCTGAAGGGAATTTAAATTCTAATTCTTTATCTGAACAGCTGGCCATGGATTTCTCAAGGGCCTTCCAGCTTCAACTCCCACTCAATTTTCTGGCTGTGAGTTTGCCTTTCTCTTTTGGCACATTGAGGTTTCCTTTCTTGTTTTGAACTCAAATATGTATTAAACTTTTGAAAGAGGTATTTTATTAGTGGGCTTTTTTTGTAAGTTAAACTTTTTATTTTGGGGTAGTTGTAGATTTATATACAGTTGTAAGAACTAATACAGAGAAGTATGAATAGTGCCTTTTACCCAGTTTCCTCTGATGGCAGTATCTTGCAAAATTATTGTACAATATCATAGCCAGGATTTTGACATTGGTATGGTCAAGATGACAGATATTTCTGTTATAATAATCCCTCATGTTGTCCTTTTATAGCCATACTCATTTCTCTCCTGCCTTATCACCTCCTTATGTTTTACATTTAAGTCCATGATCCATTTCGAGTCAATTTTATATGAGACTGAGAGATTCTTTTCCCTTCCTCCCTCCTTCCTTCTTTCCCTTCCTTCCTTCCTTCCTTCTTTTTCGCCTAAAGATGTCTAGTTGCTCTGCACCATTTGTTGAAAGACTATTTTTCCTTTATTAAATTGGTTTTGCCCTTTGGTAAAAAATGAAATTTTTTGTGAGTTTATTTCTGAGTTTTAGGTTCTGTTCCACTAATAATACGTGGTCTTCATTACAATAGCTGTATGATTAGTCTTGAAATCGGATAGACTGATTTCTCCCATTTTAATCTCTTGTTTCAAAATTGTTTTAGTGATTCTGGTTCTCTGATTTTCTATATAAAATTTAGAATAATCTTGTCTATACATAGCTTATTGGAATTTTGATAGAAATTGTATTATATCTGTGTATTAATTTGGGAATAATTGACATCTTTGCTATGTTGAGTCTTTCAATCTATGAACATGGCATGTATCTTGATTTATTTAGATCTTTCATTTCTTTCATCAGTGTTGTGCAGTTTTCAGCATACCAGTTCTATATGTGTTTTGTTAGATTTATACCTAAATAGTTCATTTTTAAAGCAATTGGATTTTTAATTTCCATATTCACATATTCATTGCTAATAGGTAAAAATATAATTAATTTTTCTATGTTTATTTTGTATGCTCTGAATTTGCTGGATTCACTTATTAGCTCTAAGATGGTTTTATCGATGGATTCCTTGGGATTTTCTTTGTATATAATGATGTCATTAGCAAATGGGGCAGTTTTATTTCTTGGTTTCTTATCTTGTGCCTTTTAATTTCTTTTTCTTGCTTTATTACATTGGCTAGAATTTTGAGCACTATATTGAATAAGAATGGTAACAGCAGACATCTCTTGCCTTGTTCCCAATTTTAGGAAGAAAGCATTCAGGTTTTGATCATTGGTATAATATTTGCTATCAGTTTTGTTTTGTTTATAGGTGCTCTCCATCAAGTTGAGGAAGTTTTCTGAGAGTTTTTATCGTGAATGGGTTTTGAGTTTTGTCAGATGTTTTTTTCTGTATGAGTTAATATGATCATGTGATTTTTCTTCCTTAGCCTGTTAATATGATAAATTACCTTGATTCATTTTTTTACAAGATTTTATTTTTTAAGAGCAATCTTAGTTTCTTACCAAAATTGAGAGGACGGTAAAGAGATATTTCATAATCCCCTATCCTCACACATGTATGTGTGGCCTCCCCCATTATCAACATAATGGCCTCCCCCGTTATCAACATCTCCCACCAGAGTGGTACATTTGTTACAATTGATGAACCTATGTTGACACATCATTATCACCCAATGTCCATAATTGACATTGGGGTTCACTCTTGGTGTTGTACATTTTATAGTTTTGGACAAATTTATAATGATATATATCCACAATTATATTTTCATATAGAGTGTTTTCACTGCTGTGAAAATTTTATGTGCTTTCATTCATCACCCCTTCTCTCCTACCCCTGGCAACAACTAATCTTTTTACTATTTCCGTCATTTTGCCTTTTCCAGAATGTCATATAGTTGGAAGCCTTCAGTATTTAACCGTTTGAGATTGGCATCTTTCACTTAGTAATACGCATTTAAGTTTCCTCCAAGCTTTTTCATGGCCTGATAGCTCGTTTATTTTTAGTGTTGCATAATGCTCCATTGCCTCTATGTACAGTTTATGAATCCATTTACCTACTGAAGGACATCTTGGTTGCTTCCAAGTTTTGGCATTGCTGGATAAAGCTGTTATAACCATCCATGTGCAGGTTTTTGTGTGGACAGGAGTTTTTAACTCATGTGGGTAAATACCCAGAAGTGGAATTGTTGGATCATACAGTAATTCTATTTTTAGTTTTTGAGAAAGCTTCATACTGTTTCTTATAATGGCTGTACCAATTTACATTCCCACCAACAGTATACAGGACTTCCCTTTTCTTCACATTCTTGCCAACACTTGTCATCTTTGATCTTTTTGATAATAGCCATTCTAACAGGTGCAGAGTGATATCTAGTAGTTTTTATTTGCATATTTGCATTTCTCTGATTTTTAGTAAAGTTTTGCACCTTTTGGTATACCTGTTGGCTGTTCATATTTTTTGAGAAATGTCCCTGGTCCTTAGCCCATTTTTATTTTTTTATTTATTTTTTAATTTTTAGTTTGTATTTTTTTGCTATTGAGTTGTACGAGTTCCTTACATATTTTGGGTATTAACCCCTTATTAGATATATGGTTTGCAAATATTTTCTCCCATTCTACAGGTTGCCTTTTCATTCTGTCAATTGTTTCTTTTACTGTGCAGACACTTTTTACTTTGGTGTACCTGTACTTTTGGTGTCATATCCAAAAAAATCATTGCCCAAACCAATAGCAAGAAGAAGCTTCTAAGTTTTAAAACTGTCACTTTCACTCTCCCGGATAGCACATGTGAGCTCTTCTTTTGTCTTCCCCTTCTTTTGTCACAAGTGGCCCCAGGACTTCCAGTTCCTACCGTGAGAACTTTCTAGGTTGATTGGTAGAACTGAAGCCTCCATGATCTTTGTTCCTTCCTCCTTTACCACGGTGAGAATGATATAGCTCCTTTGGGAGGAATTTAAATCCTATTTCAAGTCACAAGTGGCCCCAGGACTTCCAGATCCTACCATGAGATCTTTCTAAGTTGATTGGTAGAACTGAAGCCTCCATGATCTTTCTTCCTTCCTCCTTTACCACGGTGAGAATGATATAGCTCCTTTGGGAGGAATTTAAATCTCACTCTGAGGGTCTGTCTCACCAGGAATCTCCCAGCTCATTATCCCTGTATTTATCACCTACTGGGTTGCCTGTCTCTGTGGGCCACCAGGCCTATCCCACCTACAGGGTAGTTAATGTGAATAGAGAATGAGGCTCTTAAGTAGAGTTAAATAATTGCTTATATTCGTTTATCTTCCCTGGGTCAGAGAGTGTATTTGTGGAAAAATTAATGAAACTGTTTTACAAATTTTTTCCTTTGGATTTTTCACTCATATTTATTCCCAAAATATTTTGTTTTGGAAAGCTTCTGATTCTAAACTAGTCTGGAGAAGGATAGCAATTTCTTCTGTTGCTGAGGGTGGGGGCTGGTTGGGGTGGCTGCATTTTATTCACAGGGGAGAGTTGGCTCATTGATTCAGGGCCTGTTTGGAGAAGGGTCTACTTTGGTATAGACTAAGTTCGTATGCCTTGCTAGTGTGATCTATGATTTCTTTTCAGTCTGAAGAACTTCAGCGCCCTTTTCATTTGACTTCCTTCTTACGGGCTATAAAATGTGCAACCTGTCTGCAAAGTAGTAGCGAGAGCCTTCCTTTCAGTGTCTACCTGCTGTGGTTTGATTTTTTTGTCCCTTCCGAAACCCATGTTGAAACTTAATCCCCACATAATGAGTGCAATTCGCACCGTCTGGGGGATGGACACGCTTGAAGCTCCGACTCAGGTGGGGCAAGGGCAATATACGTAACCTAAACATTTGCACCTCCATAATATGCCGAAATAAAAAAGAAAAGAAACCCAAAATTACACAATAATAATAAGTAGATTCTTTTATAAGATCCAAAAATTTAAAAAAGAAAAGCAAAGAAACTTAATCTCCAATGGTGCAGTACTGAGGGGTGGGACTTTTAAAAGGTGATTAGGTCATGAGGGCTCTGCTTTCATGGATTAATGGGCTAACACTGGAGTGGGTTTGGTGGCTTTGTAAGAAGAGGAACAGAGACCTGAGCATACTCAGCATACCTAGCATACTCAGCCCCCTAAACATGCTATGCCCTGTGCCACCTTGGGGTTCTACAGAAGCTCTCAACAGATTTGGTCCCTAGACTTTGGCTTTCTCCATGTCCATAACTGTAAGAAATAAATTGCTTTTTTAAATAAATTGCCCAGTTTCAGGTATCTGTTATAAGCAACAGAAAACAGACTAAGACCCACCTTAACCCTAACAAGCCCTTTGCAAACTATTCCTGCATGGAAAATATAGATAATCATGGTAGTTACTCGTGCTCACCTCACACAGAAAACAGCTTGAAAATGCTTTAGAGAAGTACTCTAGTTTTCTTTTTGACTTAGCAAGAGCAGCCAAATCTCTTTACCCAAACGGTTGGGACATTTATTAAAACTGCTTTTTTGAAGTTATCTGTGAACTTCATACTTCCAGTGGGCACTTTGTTGTTTTATCTTATTTGATGATGTCTTAGTACCATTTGACACAATCAGTTATTCCTACTTGAATTTTTTTTCTCTTGGCTTAAGTGACAATGTATTATTATGGTTTTTCTCCTATCTACCACTGGCAGTTCTGTCTCAGTATCCTTTGGTCCTTTCCACACACTTAACTACCAGAAGTCTCCTGGGATTCTGTCTGTGATCATTCTTCTCCAACTTCACACTCTTGCTAGGTAACTTCAACCAGTAACAAATCAATCAATCAATCTATCTATCTAATCATCTATTTAATATCTATTATCTATCATCATCACCTTTATTATTTATTTCCAACAGTCATCTCTATACCTGTGTATGTGTGTGAATAACTACTACATTTAAATATCTAATTCTGATATTTCCTTGGAACACCAGCAATCGATTTGCCATTTCCACATGGCAGGAATCTCAAATGTAACATGTTCAAAGCAGTGCTGCTGAGCGTCCCTCCTTCAGTCTTCCCTCTCATTGCACAAGTCACTTTCATTCTTCCAGTTGCCCAGGTCAAAATCTTGGAGATTTTCTGTCACTGAATCCTCTTTTTCTTTCACACTCTGTATCTATTCTTGTCAGTGTGTCTTGTCTGCTCTACCTTCAATATACGTTGAGACGCTACCATTCTTGTCACTTACACAGTAAATATCCTGGTCTGGTTGTTCTCAACAGGGGTAGTTTTACTCGCCAGGGGACATTTGACAATATCTGGAGACATTTTTGGCTGTCACAACTAGGAGAAGATTGCTTCTGGAGTCTAAAGAGTAGAGTCCAGGGATGCTGCTCAAGTTTGTGTAATGTACAGAACAGCCCTCCATAATACGGGATCAGATGACCCAAAATGTCAATATTGCCGAGGACCTCCCAAGTGATTTCTCTGCCTCTTCTCTTATTTCCTGCAAGCCATTTTCCACATAGGGCCAGACTGGTCTTTTAAACACTTCTGTAGAGCAGTGACACCTCTTCTGTTTAAAATCTTCTACTGGTTTTCCATCACAGTAGAATGAAATCTGAACCCTTGCCCTGGGTTCCACGGCTATCTGTGATCTGGTCACTGGCTACCTCCCTGCCCTCTTCCCCCACAACATTCCCCCACCTGCACTGTGCTCCAGCCACATTGACCTCTCCGATTCTCAAATGTACCAAGCACACACCAGCCTCATAGCCTTGGCACATGTTGTTCCCTCTGCCTAGAACACTGTTCCCACACATTTCCACATAGCTACCTCTTCTTTATAAATCCCCAACTTAAGGTCTTCCCTGGCCACTCAATCGAAAGTGTACTCCTCCAGCCTTCTATCACAGTACTTATTTTATTTTTTAAAAAGAACTTACAGTGCTTGATATTTTCTTGTTTCTTTTTTGCTTAATTTTTCCCCTCACCCTGTCTCGTTCACACGTTTAGCTATGTTCTACAATAAACACTCAGTAAATGTGGTTGAAAGGATGAATGTGTTTTTTTCAGTATTTAGCCTTTATACTGCTCCAGGTTGCTATAGACCCTCCTAGCCTGTGGCTTCCGGATGAGATTACGTTTCCTTAACTATCCAAACTATGTTTTGAATCCCCACATACTAACTGTTATATTGCAGTCTGCTTAAATGGTCCCTGCACTATTTCTGATGAGTTCTAGAGCAAGGTTTCTTACCGTGGTACCATGATGCTGCCTCTGCTATGTGGCCTACTTTAAGAACACCATGACTGCCACCATCAGGCTGACTTTCAGAAGAAGACACTGCTCTTGCCTTTGCCATTTATTTCTGAGCTGGTTTAGGCCTTTCCTTAGTTCTGCAAAGCACTTCAGTGTCCAACCTATAATTTTCAGAAGACTTTTTTGAAAATTTTCACATAAAGGGAAGGGAAGTATGACACAAGTAGTAACCTAAAACTTTTACCCACCTCAGTTGTGCTCAGAGTCTAGGCTGAACTTTAAGAGGGTCTCTAACCAAGCACCTGGCCTTTTGACAAGTAGCAAGATCACTTTTCCAGCACTCTCCCTGCTAAGGGATGCACTGAAACATGTTTCGCTTTTGAGTTACAGGCCCAGTCAGGGAGAATAAGGAAATTTCCCTGTCTGACTATATATCTATGTATTTATGCATCCAGCCCAGTCCCAGGCTCACCTTTGTTTCCAGCTCTTCTTTCCAGGCCTAATTTTTTTCAAAGAATATCTGCTTGCTTCAGGGAAAACC
>CAUYRT010044284.1:0-33196 GCA_963574885.1 Lepilemur ruficaudatus | reverse complement strand
CTCTTAAGTTATTTCAGAAGCAGCCTTGCACATGAAAGGAAATTGTGATTGTCAGCTAATTTGGGTTCGCCTGATGGTTCTAGGACTGGCTTAAATGGCCTTGGTGAACCCTCAGATAAGCTTCATTCAGTAGTCACAGTTGTTTACTGGAAGTTGCCTTATCGGATTTGCTAAGTCCATAATATGCATGCTAATAAGAAGGAGAGGTCTTGAAAGTCCATTCTTTTTTTTTTTTCTGAGACAGAGTCTCACTCTGTTACCTGGGCTAGAGTGCCATGGCATCAGCCTAGCTCACAGCAACCTCAAACTCCTGGGCTCAAGCAATCCTCCTGCCTCAGCCTCCCGAGTAGCTGGGACTACAGGCATGCGCCACCATGCCCAGCTAATTTTTTCTATATATTTTTAGTTGGCCAATTAATTTCTCTGTATTTTTAGTAGAGACGGGGTCTTGCTCTTGCTCAAGCTGGTTTTGAACTCCTGACCTTGAGCGATCCACCCACCTCGGCCTCCCAGAGTGCTAGGATTACAGGCGTGAGCCACCGCGCCTGGCGGCAATTTTTAAAGTAGACAATTCTCTTAAGGCAACACTGAATAAATACATACCGAAGGTAAAAGCGTGGTAACTTACACTTTCCTGAGCAGCCCCACCCCTTATGAGAGATGTGATTTCAATTTGGGGCTTGTGCTGTTTCTCGGTGCTTCTGAGATACCTACCTCTCCGACACCCTGCTCCCGTCCTTCTCCTTCAGTCACAGCCTGTGTATTCAAAGGCAACGTTTGAAGACAGAAGTAGGGACGACATTATTTCATTTTCCATCTCCATGTTCTCAGAGCCGCTGTTTGCTTCTCCTCCATGTGGGGAAGTTCTGAGCTTGTCCTTGATCAGCAGCCCGCTCCGCACCACTTTCTTCCCAGCTCAGAATTCTGTTATTGCTCCGTCCCATCACCGCTGTCCCTTTTTGAGCAGGAGTTTGGTGTAAATATCTTTCTCAATAGGCTGTTGGTTCTAGAGCTGCAAGGAGGAAACACGGGGGTCGCAGTGCGGCCGGCCGCAGCCTGCGCTCCTCTCTCGTCTGCCCCTCCAGGTTGATCTCATCAACCACCCCGCTGACTTACCTTTCCTCCACTCCCAGTCATGCTGGGTTACTCAGAGGTGCTCTCCTTGCCGCAGTACGCTCGATTTCTCTCAGGAGACCATTCCTTCCTCCCCGCGCCATCTCTCCAGCCCGCCCCTCCCTCCCACTTCAGTCAAAACACTGAGACTAACAAAAGGAATTTCACCAAGAAAGTGAGGATAAAAACTGTGTTTACAGAGCACAATATTTCATCTTTAAACAACTACAGCGTGTCTGGTATGAACTGGCCATGTCTGGTTTGGTTGTTGTACCCAGTTATTCGGAAACTTGGTGCAACTTCCAGGTGGAAATCATACTTTACTAGTTGGACACTTACTTCCCTCCGGAGCCTACTTCTGGCTGCCTGATGGCATTCCAGATTCTTGATACCCTCTGAGAAAAGTACCTTTTTTTTATTCTAAAGAAGGGTTCTTTTTCTGGACCTTATGGCAATCTATAGCAATCTCAGTGATATTTGCCTCCTAATGTTCAGATAGCCTCAAGTTTTTAGAAGTTCTATGTTACCATGATCCTTATCTCCCCTTATTTTTTGGCTTTTTAGAAGAATTGCCATTATCCCTGATGTCAAGGCTGATATTTGTATTTAGCGAGTGCAGCTTTTTCACTGGTTGGCATCACATGGTACTTGGCCTGAGAATCCAAGGCAAGCACTATCTTGATTTCATTCTCTCTCCAGGTTAAACACAAACTGGTCTTCTCTTTTGAATAATGTTGCACCCTCTCTGAGCTCCCTTCCCCCTCAGCTAAATTCCAGCTTTCAATCTCATCTAGTTGCAAGCACAATGACCCAGTCCCCACCAACTTAATGGTTTTAGCATCCATTTAGCAACCATTTTCTTTAGGAAACTATACATGATCCTTTGATGGAACGCTTTCAAACAAAATTTTTTTCAAAGTTATTTTGTAATGTTTGAAAGTAAGGTTCCTGCTCAATGGCATTCAGATGGCAGGGGAGGAGGCCAGGAGATGGCTGGCTCCCAAGAAGAAGTTTAAACACTGGGGAGCCTGCGGGTGCTACACTTCTTTTAGGGCACGTTTGTTGTGGAAGATCAGTCACAGGGCACATAGATGCTGAGTGCTCCATTGCTTCACATCCTTTGGAGACTGGCAATTCCTTTCAGGAAATCTCTCCCCTTCCCCTCCCAATAAACCTTTGCCTCCATTGTTACTCTTTTCAGGGCACGAAAGAGCCATTTAGAAAGAAAGGAATGGTGGTGGCGCACACCTGTCATCCCAGCTACTCTGGAGGTTGAGGCAGGAGGATCCCTTGAGCCCAGGAGTTTGAAGCTGCAGTGAGCTATGATGACACCACTGTACTCTAGCCAGGGTGGGGGTGACAGAGCAAGACCTTGTTTCAGGGAAAAAAACCCAAACCAACCAACAAAAAAAAAAAAAAGAAAGAAAGAAAGAAAGAAAGAAAGAAAGAAAGAAAGAAAGAAAGAAAGAAAGAAAGGGAAGGACAGAGAAAGAAAGGAATGGGCAAGAGAGAAAAGCAGAGTACTTTGAGACTTTCTGCTTTTGGCAGACTTATCCTTATTGCTACTTTAACCCACATTATCTGGTTTTCCTTTTCAGTACTCCCTGGTGGAACTACAGGTAAGTAGAAGTTTCTTTTTCTTCTCTGTCAGTTGTGGAGAAGGAAGAATGAGAATTTGTTGCTAAAACTTGAAGGCAGAAACAGCTCTGAGATCTTGGTCCAGACCCCCAAGACTCTGCCTGCCCCAGCAGCCACATCCACCTGAGCTGAGCCTGGCCTCTTGCTCCTGCCCTCCTGGTCTCTCAGACCTACGCCGCTATAGACAAGGACACCACCCTCGGCCATGACTGCAGCCCCTGCTGCTCGTTAGTGTGACTTCTCCATGCCATGCCCATTTAACCAGGCTTGGGCCTGTGCTCCTGTTATTCTTAGGTGATAGCTCTTGTAATAAACGCCCCACAGTTACATGACAGCACAAATGCCTGAGAAGAGTGTCAAAAGAAAGGATCTAGAAAGGTGAATTCCCCACAGTATCCCCTCCATTTTTTCCACGAAACTACCTATCCTTCAGGTATCTTACGATCAATTCTTTCAGCTTTGTCCCTCAATAGGGACCAGAAGTACAGTAAACATTCTTTGTAAATGATATCCCAGAGCCCACTTCCTGAAACTGGCATTGACACTTCAGAGGACTCAGTCTCATTATTTGAATCCATAAGGACCCTTTTCCTCCCAAATGGAGGCTGGACCTATAGGAATATTTATTTCATCCAGTAATGAAGAAAATTATAAATAACACAGGGAGCGGTTCTTCCTGATCACAGACCACAGGGGCCATGAACAGTGGGCAGAGTTCTTTACTTGCTGTTTGCTTCTTTGCCTGCGTTTTGCAGTGTGGAGCGGGAAGCAAACAGGCAGGCACATCACGCAGTTTCTCTCCACTGGACACAGGATCCAAATAGCAACAGGATTGCACAGTGGCTGGACGTGACGCCCACGCAAGGCATCGTAGACCTGTCCTTCCAGCTGGCACCAGAGGCAACGCTGGGCACCTATACCGTGGCAGTGGCAGTGGCTGAGGGCAAGACCTTTGGTACTTTCAGTGTGGAGGAATATGGTAGGTGGGGCAATCGACAGGTCAAAGTGTTAGGCATAATCTTGACTCAAAGTCAGCAAAGGGAAAGTGAAATCTGCTCTGGGGAAGAATTATGTATTCATTTTTGAATCAGTGCTAAACCAACTAATAACTCAGGGGCATTTTACCTTAATAATGTCCCCTCTATTGAATCAATTAATTTAATTATCACTGTTTTTATACCCTCTGTTCACTACCTATTTGACCAAGTCCTCCTATTCTTTTCCCATTTCTCTTTCTATTCTCTTCAGTGCTGCCTAAGTTTAAGGTGGAAATGGTGGAACCCAAGCAGTTGTCAACGGTGCAGGAATCTTTCTTAATAAAAATTTGTTGCAGGTAAGAGTGGGAGCTCTGGATCTGGTGGAGATTGAAGCCGCATTGAGAGATGAGGGAGTGATGTGGGCAGAGGGATTATGGGTGAGCCAAAACTTGGGATATTTTATGTGGTTAGGAGTCGTGACTTATCCGATAACACATTTCATAATTGCTTTTATGCTCTGATTATCCACTGCTCACTCGGTCGGTATCATTGATTTGGTCTCTACTTTGTGTAGAACACAATATTGAATCCCATGGAGAAATAAGAATAAAGAGAAAGAAAGATACTGTTTCTGACCTCAGCATGGTGCTTCTTGTGTAATGGAAACACACTGAGGCTCTGAGGAAAGCAGGGAAGGGAAAGAGCTAGAGAAAGGTAGGACTGTCAGAGCACTTTCAGGGGCCACAGTGTGGGAAAGAAGGGAGAGTGGTGTTTGGGAGAAGAGAGTTGGATCTCCAGTGGGATCCCCAACTCTGGCTCCTCATGCTTTTCTCGGTCAGGTTCACCTATGGAAAGCCGGTGCTAGGGGCAGTGCAGGTGTCGGCCTGTCAGAAGGCACATACTTACTGGCATGGAGAGGTGGGACGGGAACCCGACAAATGCAAGCACCTCTCTGGACAGGTGAGTAAACGGGACGTAGAAAAGGAACCTTAGCCACACATCCCAGAGAGTAAGTAAGTAAGCATCAACTTAGAGAACTGGCAAAAAGCCCAGAGTGGGAAGCATTTCATAGGACTATTATCCCAGTTGCAAAGAACAAAGCAGTATTCCTTATCCTAAACAGGCAGCCTTTCTGAGTCTGCCTGGAAATCGAGAAATTAACCTAAACTCTTGTACGGTACAATTTTCCAGTTTCACTCTTGGTTCTTTTTCCATTTCTCAAATCTTGGAGCTTCAAAATTGTCTCATGATTATACATGTGCGAGTGTACACTCCATGTTATAGGAATTTTTCTATCCTAAAAATGGAGAAACTTAAGTATGGAGATAAGAAATTACTTCCTTCTACAATACATTATGAAATGGAAGAGGAGATTAGATTCCTCACAGTCTCTCTTTCTCGCTCGGATTGCCTCATTAGACTGACAAAACAGGGTGCTTCTCGGCGTCCGTGGACATGGCCACCTTCAACCTCACCGGATACGTGTACAGCTACAACATCAACATTGTGGCTACTGTGGTGGAGAAAGGGACAGGTAAGCGGGGCACTCCTGGGCTCATTAAAAGAAGAGAAAGGAACAGGGCTGCCCCTGGGATAGACCTACTTGGAGGATTCAAGATCTACCCTCGTGAGTGTTTGGGAGGTACCCTGCTCCTCATTCTCAGTCCAGGGGAAATGCCGGATTCCACCCTGCCATCTACTACCTATTTCCCCAAAAGTTTGAAGAGGAGGAGTTGGTTTGGATCTTTGGCCAGAAATATATTCAACTTCATACTTCCAGCGGCACCATTCTCTCAGGAATTTGATGTTACAGATGAAGATGAGGCTGTCAGGTACTTAGATCATTGTACACCTGGTTTGCCTCTGCAGGAGTGGAGGCCAATACCACTCAGGATATTTACATTTCTTCACAAATGGGATCAATGACCTTTGAGGACACCAATCATTTTTATTACCCCAATATCCCCTTCAGTGGGAAGGTAAGTTGCAACTTGTTTCTGCATAGACAAAAATGCTTAACCATCCCCCTTTGCCTCCTTCCTGTGGCCATATAATAATAGCTAAATTAGCATTGTTCTAAGTACTTTACACGTATTCATTTATTTAATCCTTATAGCAATCCTATGAGGTAGACGCTATTATTGGCCCCGTTTTACGGATGAGGAGACTGAAGCAAGAGAGGTTGAGTGATTTTCCCAAGGTTACACAGCTAATAAGTGGTACCGTGACCAAATCCGGAAGCCGGCACCCAGAGTATATGCTCTTTTTTTCTTCTTCTTCTTTTGTGCTTTTAACCTCCACAGAACCAGAGTATATGCTCTTAATTCCTTGCACTGTGCTGCCGTTAACCCCATAGGAGACACGCTTTGAGGACCAGTGTGACTGCAGGGCCCTTCCTAATGCCAGGGCTCATCTTTCAATGTCCAAGTCTTTGAGTTTAAGAGCTGCAAGGTTTCTGGGAAAATCCTCTAGTCTGGGATTCTGCATCTAAGCAAGGTTAATAGCAAACTTTCCTTGACAAAAAGCCATTTACAGCTCCTTAAGCATTTTCTTTGGAGATTTTAAAGTTTCCTTTATTAGTGTCTTCTCTCTGATCTCTGACCGAACCCCCTCCCTTCAGCTTATCTTCCTTTACTTCCCACACAACTGGTCAACACGGTAATATTGTACATATTTGGAGACATTTATTCCTTAGTCATCTTTTCTCTAGATCAAGGGTAGATCTAGATTTTTTTAGGGCCTAAGGATTATGCAATTCGGGAGGGGAAGGGAGTCTGTCTTTGTACAGAACCTTGCGGGAGCCCGTGCCGGTGAAGAGCCCGAAGGCTGCACCAGCTGCGGGCACACCCAGCTCTGCTCCAGGAGGCTCCTGCCATTGCTTCTCCGTTCCTCGTAGAGCCTAGCTGTGAATGCTTGAATCACATTTACGTTTTTCTGGACTCCTTTTTGAAGTGTGTTCTTAGAATTTCTGGTAAGGCTTCCCTTTGCCTCATACTCAGGCTGACTCCAAACCTAATTCTAATGACCTTCACCCCTCAGGTAAGAGTTAGGGGCCACGATGGCTCCCTCCTGAAGAACCATCCAGTGTTTCTGGTGATTTATGGCGTAAGTGGAACCATCAACCAGACCCTCGTTACGGACAACGATGGCCTTGCTTCCTTTGAGCTGGATACGTCCGGTTGGAAAGGGGCAGATGTTTCTCTGCAGGTAAGCACTGCGGAGGACCCTCTTCCTACAAAGGAAGCTTCCCTGAAGGACAACTTCAAAATCTTCTTGTTTCTTATCCTCCCCTCAACTTGTAATTCTGTCCCCCTCACTCACTGTTTTTCTCAGATCCTTTTGGTTTTTAATATCAACCAAATAAATAACCCTTCAGATGAAAACTATGATTTATATGAATTCATCTTATAACTTAATTATCCCCATCTCTGTCTGATGCTATTTATGAAATCAGAGCAAGGAAGGAAAAGTGGTTCAGAATCAAATCTTCTTCCCATTCCCCTTCCCCTCCTCCCATTACTTATGAAAATGGCAAACAAGGAAACTCTAGATTTTAGATAACTTATAAGCAAGGCTGCTTGTACCAGTTAGCAACTGCTATGACAATGTGCTGCTTACCAAACAGCTACAAAGCCTCAGCATCACGCAACAGAAAGCGCTCATTTCTCGTGCACCTGGGATGGGCAGTTAGGCAGCTCTGACAATTTCAGTGGGTTTCCTGGTGTGTCTGTGGATCTGCTGGCTGTAAGCTGGTGTTCCATGTCTCTCATGCTCCAGTGAGCTAGACCAGGTGTATTCTTACGGCAGTGACGAGACCAAGAGCAAAAGCTGGCATATGAGGGCTTCTCTAAGCATCTACTTATGTTGCATAATGCTAATGTCCCATTCCCAACAACTAGTCACGTGGTGAGCCCATGGTCAGACCAAGATCACTTGGTAAAGGATGCTGACACAGGAAAGGGTGAAGAATTGGATCCATGAAGCCATTAATGCAATCATTCAACCACACAACTTAAGCAGACACATACTATTTGTCTTGAGGCTAATTTGACTATTTTTTTTGAGACAGGGGTCTCATTCTGTTGCCCAGGCTGGAGTGCAATGGCACAGTCAAAGCTCACTGTGACCTCGAACTCTTGGGCTCAAGTGATCTCCTGCCTCAGCCCCCACCCTTGAATAGCTGGGACTACAGGTGTGCCACCACACCCAGCTAATTTTTTTTCTTACTTTTTGTAGAGATGAGATCGTGCTATGTTGCCCAAGCTGGTCTCAAACCCCTAGCCTCAAGTGATCCTCTCACCTTGGTCTCACAAAGTGCTGGGATTATAGGCATGAGCCACACTGCACCCAGTCTGGACTATGTCTTTAGCTATTATTCAATCAATATACTCAAACATAATTATTTTTCAATCTTAGTATCCTCTATGCCTAGTTTTCTTATCCCTGAAATACGATATTTGATTTCTATATAATCTGGGTCATGTTCATCTATCCCCTTGGCATCAGTCGGTGAAGGTATACCACCCACAATTTCCCATACTTAACAACTATAATTCAGCCCTCCTATGACTCTCCTACATGCCAAAATGTTGCTGCACACAACCACTTTTATGGATTCCTTATCCGTCCTTGCTGGATCTCTAGTGAAATACCCACGTGCCGCTCCGAGGCAGTGAAGATTTGAGAGAAAGAGCTCTGTTTGAAAACCATGACAAGTCCATGGAGTTAATACGGCTGGGGTAAGACAGGACTTTTTCTTTTTCTCCCAGGGCAAGTTTGAAATGGAAGATTTAGTATACAATCCAGAACAAGTGCCTCATTACTACCAAAATGCCTACCTGTACCTGCAACCCTTCTACACCACGACCCGCAGCTTCCTTGACATCAGCCAGCTAAATGGCCTCTTGAAATGTGGCCAGCCCCAGGAAGTGCTGGTGGACTATTACATCGATCCCGCTGATGCGAGCCCTGACCACGAAATCACCTTCTCCTACTATGTGAGACTGAGAAACGGGGATTGGTGAGAGTGTGTTGGGAAGGGGAGTCAGCCAGGGAGCTGGATAGACCGTGTAGATGGGGACACAGTGCAAGACACGTACATAATTTCAAAATTTTTAGAAGCCACATTAAAAAAATTAAAGGAACAGGTGAAATTAATTTTAAAAAATATATTTTATGTAGCCTAGCGTATCCAAAATATTATCAAGTCAACATGAAATCAATATAAAAATTAATAGCTATTTTACATTCTTTCTTTCAACCAACTCTCTGAAACTCAGTTTGTATTTTACCCGTAAAGCATGTCTCAGCTGAAACTGGCCACATTTCAAATATTCAATATTCACCTGTGGCTCGGGGCTACTGTATCACACAGTGCAGGTGTAAGGGATGGGGCAATTTGAGGAAGAAAGAGATTTTGAGTAGGAGCCCAGGAAAATTGTCTGGGAAAATAAAACAAGGAATTAACTGAGAAAATGTTGCCAGCTGGGGTGGAAAAGGGGGCGGGTGCTAGGGAAGGCGCTGAGGGAACGGGACTCCTTCTGTGCTCCCTACCTGGGCGACAGTTTCAAATAGGTGCTGTAGGGTTAAAATGCGCATCAATAGCAGCCTTGTTGGGGAAGTGAAATCACAGCTGGGCAGCCTGAAAGAAATGTATAAAGACCAGCAGGAAGCAGAGTCATGGCAACCTTAGGTTTGATGGTCCCAGAGTCCCTTTACTCCCTTACCCTCCTCTCAGTCTCTGAGAGACTCTCTCCCCTCTGGATCATTCCAGTAGCTTCTGTGAGTTCAGTGTTTTCGTCCGCTAAGAACAGTTTTCCTGACACAGCAGAGTGAGGAGAGGCAGGTGGAATGTGACAAGTCAGAGGGACAGTGCAGTCCCCTGTCTTCGGCAGGGGCGCGGGGAGGCCCCGGAAAGGCGTGAGTGGAGGCTGCGCCCTGCGGAACAGCTGAGGCCGGGGCAGCCTGAGGAGCCGGCCCGGAGCCCCTGGCAGGAGCGTGGGGAACACTTTCATGGGATTCTGTTTCTCATGAGAGTGGACAGGACAGGAGAGTTTAAACAAAGGAGGTTTCTCCTCCAGAGGGTCAAATGTCAGAAGGGCTCGGGATAGTTTAAGGTGAACTCATTTCCACTGAATTTTGAACTGAGCCACAATATAAAGTTATGAGGATGGACTTAAAGCTCACTTTACGTTACAAGGATTATAAGAGGCATGTTATATATCTGACGAGGGTCCGTTATCCAGAATATATAAGAGGATTATAAGAGAATAAA
This sequence comes from Lepilemur ruficaudatus, assembly GCA_963574885.1. Classification (NCBI taxonomy): domain Eukaryota; kingdom Metazoa; phylum Chordata; class Mammalia; order Primates; family Lepilemuridae; genus Lepilemur; species Lepilemur ruficaudatus. The sequence goes on along the minus strand of CAUYRT010044284.1, from coordinate 23,194 downwards.
ACCTGGAGGTCTTCAAGAAATGACGGGCAGCCATCTGTTGTGAGGGATGACATCTATGCTCCCAGACACCTCCCTTCTGCCCCCGTGGTTCTCAGCAGTCCTCCACCTGGAGGGAGGGTCCTCAAGACCTACTGGCAGCACCCTGCCCTTGTCAAGCTAAGGGATGCTCGGGGAAGTGTCCAGCAGGCTCACGAACTGTGGAAGGAGCCTCCCCTCCTAGAGGGAGGCAGAGATGTCCCAGAAGTGGGGCCAAGGTGAAATTACCGTAACTTCTGCGCTGTTGGTTATTTTCCTCTCTTCTTTAGTTAATAGGGAAAGGGAGTTTGCAGATGGAGGGGCAGAAACATCTGAACACAAAGAAGGAAGGTGAGTGTACATCATGCACCTCCTGACAAAGAGAAGGATATTTTAAACTTTCAGAAAACAGCTCTTATACATAGAAGCAGTGAGAACAGAACACTAACAATAATCACAGAAGAATGAGAAGCAGCTTGCACTGTGCCGCTACGATGAGGAGCGCATGCGTGTGGCTAGATGTCATTGGCAGATGAATGTGCACTCACCCCTCCGGACGTCCCCTCCTCTCTTTCAGGACTGAAAGGCTCCTTCTCTCTCTCCCTGACCTTCACCTCCAGACTAGCTCCTGATCCTTCCCTGCTGATCTACGCCATTTTTTCCAGTGGAGGTATTATAGCTGACAGAGTTCAGTTCTCAGTGGAGATGTGCTTTGACAATCAGGTAAAAGGGCAGTTGAGGAGGGTGAAGAAAGGAATTGGGCATAAAGAAAGATCTGTGTGTGCTGGGGATGGAGACAGACAGGTTCAGGGAAACATGAAGATGCTATTGACGTTGGATGTCATATTGTATTTACATCTTTAGTGTTTTAGGTTTATGTTGAAATCCATTTCTTTCTTGTTTCTGCTTTTTAAAAAGTCGTGCTGGGTAATCACATGTTCTATATAGCTATTCCACATATTCTCTTTGCTTCTACTTTTTCTCTTCTAAACTTTCTATATCATCCTGTACTGCTCACTTTTTCCAACTCTATCATAACATATCACTCCTAAAGATCTAGCCTTTATAAAGAGAGGTACGTAAGTGCAGGAATGGTTTGGATACCACCTCTGGGGCATGTTGGCTGATGATCCAAATCACACTGTTTCCCCTCCTGCCTAGGCTGACCTGATCCCTGCATTCTACCTTTCCCTTCTCCAGGTTTCCGTTGGCTTCTCACCTTCCCAGCAGCTTCCAGGGGCAGATGTGGAGCTACAGCTGCAGGCAGCTCCTGGGTCCCTGTGTGCTCTCCGGGCTGTGGATGAGAGTGTCCTGCTCCTGAGGCCAGAGACAGAGCTGAGCAACAGCTCTGTGAGTTGTCTGCTGGGGGGGTGGGAAGAGGGAGTCCATAGAGAAGAATTTGCATCAGAATAAGCAGTAGATTTCAGGGAGTGGAGAGAAAGTCTTAGGGAAATAATGAGCCACCAAAGGGTGGTAAAAAAGCCGGTATAGAAATGCAGGTATGAGAAGGGCATGATTAACATGAACATAGAGATAAGGAAAGAGAATGAAATAGGAGACAGGATTATGAAGAGGGGTGAGACAGAGGTTAAAATTTAAAAAGTAAGAATGGTGGTTACGATAGAATAAATGTACAAATAATTCTGGGGTAATGAAGGGCCACGATGCAGGAGAATCTGGCACAGAATCCAAGAGGTTTCCCAACTGATTTCACTGTGCCAGTATGTTATTTTCTTTGCCCCTCTTTTCTCAGGTCTATGGGATGTTTCCGTTCTGGTATGGTCACTACCCCTATCAAGTGGCTGAATATGATGAATGTCCAGGGTCTGGTCCATGGGACCTTCCGCAACCCCTCATTGACCCTGTGCCTGAGGGGCGCTGGAGCAGGCGTTCTGTCATCTGGAGGCCCTGGCTCTCCGAGGGCACAGACCTTTTCAGTTTTTTCCAGGTGGTTGTTCTTACCCAAATTGTTCTTATAGAAACAATGGTGGGGGGGGCAGCAAAGGAATGTCCATATTTAAGAAATCAGAGCGACTCGCGTGGGGATTGATAGGAAAAACATCTCGAAAGAAGCTTCTGACACGTAAGGCAGCCTCTCTTGGCTTTATAATTGAAGAGGTTGTCCAAGCGCATTGGAAGAGAACCACTGCAAGAGGCTGTAAACTTGGTCCTCCTCTTTCTGTGGGCCCCAAATCTTCATTTCCATGGCATTGGACAAGAAGAAAAATTGGGGAGGGCCACCCAGAGGTCTCTTATCATTATTATAAAAAATATTGTGCCCCTATTATATGAGCAGGGTTTTGGGATGCTGTGTGGCTCAAGTCTGACCCGGAGGTCTCTGAGGTCAGGAACCAGGTCTCGTTCACCTTTGTGTTCTCTCTAATGCCGGCTACGCAGGATGCCCATTGTACTTTTGTTGAATTGTTCAAGGTGGTATGGTCCCTGCCCTTAGGAAGTTCAGAGTGTCAAATAATGACACAGCAGTGACTAATATTTGGAAGAAGCATTAAGTGTATTTACTGATGAAATAAGTTTAATTGAAAGCCTTTCATACTAGCTGGAACAAAAGTGAACCCATCTTGGTGGTTGAGTACTGACTGGGTAATATCCACCAGTCTCACCATTAATGGAGAAAGAATGTTTTGTTTCAATCCTTAGAGGGTGGAATTCCTAGGCAGTAGCCCTCGGAGTAGGGGAAGGGACCACCTTAACAGTTTATTCTCTGGTCTCTTTGGTGCCTCTCAGCACACGGGCCTGAAAATACTGTCCAATGCCAAAATCAAGAAGCCTGTAGATTGCAGCCGCCCATCTCCACAATACGGCACGGCGATGGCTGGAGGTAAGCCGCCTCTGTGGTCTGTGGGTTCCCTTGAGATGATTAAAGTCGTGAAACTCGGAAAACTCCCTCTTTGCCTCCTGTTCTTGCACTGAGCCTCTAGCCTTAAAATGCTAACGGGTTGTGCATAATAGATGCAGGAAGTTTCCTGAGGGTTCTCTCTTTGGAGAGGGCTTTTGAAAGCCTGAAGCCCTTATCTATTTATTCCCTGGCCAAACTCCCTTGCCTGTCACTTCCCCGATGGCCTTTGTGTCCAGTCAGTTCCCCAGTGGTCCCTCGTCCTTGTCTCTGACTGGATGTGCTCTGCTTCCCTACATTTGTTTCTAGTAGTCCTTCCACCTCAATTTATTTTACAACAGAAGTCCTCTGTTTTCCGAAATTCTCATATTCTTGGTCTCATCACCTGGTGATATTATTCCTCCAGAGGCCTTTGCGTCATCATCCGCGTCACTTCCATCAGAGGGTTCTCGGGTCCGCCAGTACTTCCCGGAGACCTGGCTCTGGGATCTGTTTCCTATTGGGTAAGTGCTGACTCCAAGGTACAGGAAGATTATGCAGCGTGGAGCCCGCAGAAAACTCCACGTCATTCCTAACAGATCTAGGTCTTGAGCCGTGAACGTCTGATGGAGCACGGGAACTTGTTTCTTTCCCTGAGTTCTTACAGAATCACACGCAATCGCTCAGAACGAATTCACACATCCTCATAGTCACACGGTGCGTTCTCGCTCCAGAGCCGCACAGGTAAAGGCACACGCCGACATTAGTGCCTGCCCACTGCTTCTGTGCTCGTTTTGACAAGCCGCAAGAGCACCAGCCCCTCCTGCAGGTGTGCTTGCACACACATGCCCCCCATTCCCCCCATGTGCCCTGTCACCCCTTCTCCCGTCTTCGCGCATCCTCACTCACCTGAGGCGTCACCCTGAGAGTCACACGTTCCCTGAGGTCACTCGCCTCTTTACTTTTCCCCACACAACAAAACAATCCACTTCTGCAGATGGATCTGCACCGTAATTCACAAACACTCTCCTCCCGGGCCACCTCTGCCTCACATGGGCTCTCATGTTCTCGCAGTGACTCGGGGAAGGAAGCCGTCCATGTCACAGTTCCCGACGCCATCACTGAGTGGAAGGCCATGACCTTCTGCACCTCCCTGTCCAGAGGCTTCGGTCTTTCACCCACTGTCGGACTAACTGCTTTCCAGCCGTTCTTTGTTGAGCTGACTCTCCCTTACTCAGTCTTTCGTGGGGAATCCTTCCGTCTGACCGCCACCGTCTTCAATTATCTAAAGGACTGCATCAGGGTGAGAGCCTGGAACCCCCAGCCCTGCCATCGGTTTGTCCCTGACTTGGAGCATACCCATTTTCCCTGGGGAAGAAACGAGACGTTGGTGCCTCAGCCCCCTTGTTTCCCTTGGCCTCTGTGTGCTGTCTCTTTGCTCATGCCCTTCATCTCTCAAACATCCTCTGCAGGTTCAGACTAACCTGGCTGCATCCCACGAGTACCAGGTGAATTCATGGGCGGACTCTCGGGCCTCCCGTTGTCTCTGTGCGGATGAAGCAGAAACCTATCACTGGAACATCACAGCCACCACACTGGGTAAGAGCGGGAGGCGGTAGATGGGCACAGGAAGCCTGGGGCCGATGCTCAGGGATGGAGAACTTCCTCCTTTCGTTTGCATTCACTTTGTTTCCTCCTCCCTCTGCCTTTTATTCGCCTCTATTTTCCTCCCTCCTAAAGCTATGCTGTGAGTAAATAAACAAATACTCTTTGATAGGTGACCGAACAAATTTATCCAAACTGGAACATTCTGAATGTGAAAGGGAGAGCCCCTAATATTCATACCAGGACAAGGGACATGTGGTCACAAAACGAATCAAGCACTTGCCATGGGCAAGGCACCTTCCAACTGCTTGACATGTCTTGACTCATCTAATCCTCACACTAACCCTAGGGGATGCCAGTTGCTCCTAGTTTAAACCCCTGCAACTCAAAGGACAATCTTCAGATATATTCGTTACCTACTGTTGCTTGAGAAATTATCATAAGACTTAGTAGCTTTGAAAACAAACACTTCTGGCCAGGTGCGGTGGCTCAGGCCTGTAATCCTAGCACTCTGGGACACCGAGGAGGGAGGATCACTCAAGGTCAGGAGTTCAGAACCAGTCTGAGCAAGAGTGAGACCCTGTCTCTACTAAAAATAGAAAGAAATTAATTGGCCAACTAAAATATATAGAAAAAATTAGCCAGGCATGGTGGCGCGTGCCTGTAGTCCTAGCTACTCAGGAGGCTGAGGCAGGAGGATTGCTTGAGCCCAGGAGTTTGAGGTTGCTGTGAGCTAGGCTGACACTATGGCACTCTAGTCCGGGCAACAGAGTGAGACTCTGTCTCAAAAAAAAAAAAACTAACTAACTAAATAAATAAAACAAACACTTCTTATCACACGATTTCTGTGGGTCAGTAATCTGGATGCAGCTTAGCTGGGGACCTCTGGCTCAAGTCTCTCACGAAGTTGCTTCAAGTTGATAGCTAGGGCTAGGGTCTCGCCTGAAGACTGGACTAGGAGAGGATCCATTTTCAAGCTCGGCAAAGCCCCCGATCCCCATGGCCTGTTAGGCTGAGGGACGCGATCCCCATGGCCTGTTAGGCTGAGGGACGTGGTTCTCAGCACCAGGTGTTGGCCAGGGGCCTTGCTCCGTATCTCCTCACGTGAATCTTCCCAGTGGGCTGCCCCTCACATGATAGCTATCTTTCCCCAGAGCAAGTAGTCTGAGAGGAAGAGTGAGCCAAGACAGAAGCTGGTGTCTCTCTCTCTTTTTTTAAAACCTAATCTCAGAAGGGCCGTCTCATTACTTTTGCCCTATTCTCTTGATTAGAAGCAAACCACCCAATCCAGCCCACACTTGACAGGAAGGGATCATACAAGGATGTAAATGTCAGGATGCAGGGGTCATTGCGGGTCCTTAGAGGCTACCTGTCACGCTGGGCCAGCGTCACTGGCATCACCTAGAACTTGTTAGAAATGTAGAGTATCCGCCGAGCCTCCCCCATCAGAGTTTGTGTTGTAACAAGATTCCCCAGGTGATCTGTATGCCATTAACGCTTAAGAAATGCTGGTCTAAAGGGGAAAAGACCTCACTGGTGCCTCTGGCGATAGGGCTAAGGGCTTCCCTTCACCTTCTTTCTCCTCAGGTCGTGTTAACTTTACCATTAGCACCAAGATTCTAGACAGCAATGAACACTGTGGGGGCCGCAAGGGGTTTGTTCCCAAAAAGGGCCAGAGTGACACACTCATCAAATCAGTTCTTGTCAAGGTGAGTTTTGTGCAGGCCGAGCTGCAGAGAGGTAGAGACCGCAGCCAGCCGCCGCCTTTCTCCTTCCCTGGCCCTTTAACCATCTGCCTACCCCATACTTGCAGCCTACGAAGTGCCTGACGCGGTGCCTGGTGCATCATAGACACTCAATAAATGTTAGTTGCCTTTACTAAAATCCCTAACTTCATCATAAGCTGCTTTTCTAAAATTCCATCATGAACCCCATCATCAGTCCTCCCTCTTACAAGTTGCTTAAATTTGTCCTTAGCTCTAGCCCTTGCTCAGAAAGGATTTCACAGAGAGGCTCCATCCGTGGATTGAAATGCAGTCCTCCTGAGCTTCAGAGAGACAGACGCTCCCTTTGCTCCCTTCTCTCCAGTTGATGGAGGCCCTGGGGGCCCTGGGCGGGGCCTCTTCTCCCTGTCAATTCCCTTCCAGTTCTGATTCCTTCAGTGCCCCCGCCCTGACATTCATCTTTATTGCTTTCACCCGCTGTGTCCTTCTTCATGCCAGCCGGAGGGAGTCCTTGTGGAGAAGACACACAGCTCACTGCTGTGCCCAAAAGGTGGGTAGACTCGGAGGGGTGGGTGGGTGGCGAGGATTCCCGTGCGCAGAAGGAGGAAGGTGCAGGACAGGATGGGATGGGAGACCTCAGGGTTCCCTCCCTCTCAGGGCCAATTAATTGAGAGGCAGGATAAGGAAGACAAAGTGTGCTACAAAATTGTGACTCTTGGGAATTTACTTTCAGCAAAGATCACCATGAATAGGTTAAAAAAAAATCTGCCTCCCTCCCACAAAAAGCACTGGGTACAGAAAACCCTGGATTATAAAAAGTCCTTCTATGGTTTGGGCTTGAGAACCCTCACAGTTCCCACTTTCTTTGGTGTCACCTTTTCTCTGCCTCTCACAGGAAAGGTGGCTTCAGAATCCGTCTTGCTGGAGCTCCCTGTGGATGTTGTTCCCGACTCGACCAAAGCTTATGTCACTGTTCTGGGTAAGCAGCTAGAGAGTCTTGTCTCAGAAAGGAGAAGTCGGGCTGGAGGCTGCAAGGCTGTGGAGGGAGGCAGGGCGCGTGGACCTACCTGAAGGAAAGTGTGGCAGAGAAGTGATGAAGAGGCTTTATTTTATACAGTGGGGAATACGGTGCATAGGTAACTGTGCAGATGGGTTGGATGTCTACTCTAGTTAAAACCAGGAGTCTGGCAGGAGGTAATTAAGGTCACTGAAGCTTGATTTGTGTTTAGGGTTAGGTCGTTGCTGGGTATGGCGGTGCATGCCTGCAGTCCCGGCTACTTGGGAGGCTGAGGCAGGAGGATCACTTGAGGCCAGGAGTTTGAGACTACCATGGGCAACACAGCGAGAACTTGTTTCAAAAAAAAAATTAGGTAGTCTATAAAATGGGTGAAGGGGAGATAAAATGTTTGCAGCAACCATTTAAAACATGGGGAATTTGAGTATAGTTTGGGGAAGATATAACCATATTTCATGGGCAGCAGACTTTACTCCTTTGGGCAAGGAGAGGAAGCAAGTAGAAAAACATGAGCTTGACAATCAAACCTGCCATTTAATGGCCATGTCACCTCCAACAAGTTATAGAACAATTCTGATTGTTCTTTCCCCTTCTGTAAAACAATAACAACCTACTTCTCAGGATCGGTGTAAAGATGAAGTGTAATCAAATGTTCCTGGTATACTATTTAGCACATAAGAGCTCTATGAATGTTAGGTTCGTTCTTCACCCCTACCAAGATCCCTTGCAGCTCAAAATTTCTGTTTTGACTGTATTTTATTCATATTCTGACATAGGACTCATCTGATTGTGTCATAGCTACTGTCTACATCTGTCTCTGCACTGTGTTGGGGGCTCCTCGTGAGCAAAGGCCACATGTGTTTTTCTGTTCCTAGGACAGTTTCTGCAGCATAGCTGACACTCGGGACGTATTTAAAGATTTGAATTGAGCTCCCTGGCTAGAATGCAGATGTTAATGACTCACTATGTCAGGTTTACTGGCTTAGGAGGTATATAGAGGAGTCACTAGACATAACTTGGAAGAGTCTCAGGACTGTGTGTTTGGGAGGGACCCGGTGACGTGGAGGGTGATGAATTAATATGCAGTGGAGGAACTTAGAGAGTGAGGCTCAGTATTGCAGGTTGTTACGTTGCCCATCAGTTCAGTGACATGTCTTCTTAAAAGCCGTGAACTCCCTTAGATGGCCCATGCACCTGTCTGTGCGCCAGTACCTTGTACAGACCCAAGGTGATACGTCGTACTATATCAAAATTGTTCATGATGAATTAAATTGAAATATACTGTAATCGTTTGCACCTCTGACTGTGAGCTCTTTCAAGGTAGTGACTGTTTGACTTACTGTTGTCTCCCCAGAGCGTGTCACAGGTACTTACTAAATGGTAGCTAACATGTCAAATGACTACATTAAATGAATGATAACTCTTTTGGGTTCCATCTTCTTTCTCCCACTACCTGCTCTCTCTCTCCTTTTGGATCCCAGGAGACATTATGGGCACAGCCCTGCAGAACCTGGACAGTCTGGTGCAGATGCCCAGTGGCTGTGGGGAGCAGAACATGGTCCTTTTCGCCCCCATCATCTACGTCTTGCAGTACCTGGAGAAGGCCGGGCTGCTGACTGAGGACATCAGGTCTCGGGCAGTGGGTTTCCTGGAGATAGGTGAGTAGGTTTGGACACTCTTCTCCTCCAGGGCCTATGATGGGCTGATAAGACACAGGGAAATTCCAGCCCCCGGAGGGTCCCACATCCTTGAAAAGCATGAGGGTGTTTTTTGAAGTTGTCACTGTGATTTACAACCACGTCTGGCTTCCCAGGGTACCAGAAGGAGCTGATGTACAAACACAGCAATGGCTGCTACAGTGCCTTTGGGGAGAGACATGGAAATGGAAACACATGGTAATACAGCCCGATTCCCAGTGCGCTCTGTACTCTAGAGAGTAATTCCTGAGCCCCTCCAACTATTCCTCTACCTCTCCCCTCACCCCGTTCCTTCTTGCAGTCAGTTTTCTACCTCTTTACTCCTGTTTTTCAGCCTCATATATACGGTCAAGCCCCTCACTCTTCTCCCCGACCTGTGCCTCCCCAGTTCTTGTCCTCATGGATGCCCATTGGTGCCTCCCTTTTCCAGGCCTCCTGTGGGATTATGTTTCATCAACTCCCCTTCTGAGCCACACCCCAGAATAAGCTACAGAACTACTGCACCCTCACCTGACATCTCCCTTCATGCCACATTTCCCTCTTCACTCATGTAGGCTGACAGCCTTTGTCACAAAATGCTTTGGCCAAGCTCAGAAATTCATCTTCATTGATGACAAGAACATCCAGGATGCTCTCGAGTGGATGGCGGGAAACCAGCTCCCCAGCGGCTGCTATGCCAACGTGGGACAGCTCCTTCACACAGCTATGAAGGTGCGGGTCTGGGCCTGCAGCCCACTGCCGTGCTTGGGAGGAACTCACACCTCTGAGCAGAAGCAGAAATGCACTGGCCTGGGAGTCAGTGTTCTTCAGGTCTCAGCCCTGGCTCTGGGTTACCATCCTGGGCCTCAGTTTTCATGTCTGTGGAATGGGAATATGGACTGGGATGTGGTTGTCAAAGCATGGTCCCCAGATCAGGAGCCTCAGCATCGCCTGTGAACTTGTTTGAAAGGCAGATTCTGGCTCCCAGCCCAGACCTACTGATTGGGAGACTGGGAGTGTGGGCCAGCAATTTGTGTTTTAACAAGCTGTCCAGATGGTTCTGATACACACTGAAGTTTGAGACTACTGAACTAGAAGATCTCCGGGCCAATTACTCTCTCCCCAAAGCCACATGGAAAAGCCATTTCCTGGGGTGGGGACTAGTAGGCAACCCAGTGTCTTTTTTAAGGGGTTTACTCAGTTCTGTTCTAGGCACTTTGCTTATTTGATATCATTTAATATTTACAGAAAACCATGAGGTAGGTATTGGTATGCCATTATTAACCCCACCTTACAGGTGAAGAAACTAAAGCATGAGACTAAGTAAATTGCCTACGGTGCATGCTAACAAGTGGCAGGACTGAGATTTGAACCAGGGCAGTTGGACCGCAGAGGTGCTGCTCTCACCCATTCACTGCATTGCCTGCAACTGCCCCAAACACGGGGTGAGGCATAGATGCTGCAGGATAGCTCGTTCAATCCAGAACACACCCAGTGAAAGAAATATTTGTACAAACTTTCCTAGAGAGATTGTTTACATTGCTGTTGCAGGGCCTGGATTAAAAATCCTGAGCATGGAGAAAAACAATCTGTCGGATTCATTGATATTCCTCATTAAAGATCTTGTCAGGCTCCCCTAAGTCTTCTTCTCTTAGACACTGTGTGAAATAAACCTGAGAGATACAAGACAGGACTTGACTAGAGCAACATTCCGGAGGTTTTCCTCCTCCTCCCTTACCAGATCTGGCCAGGCCGTCAGGAAACCCATCCCTGGTGTAGTCGAGCTCAGTGGTTTGGCCTGTGAGCTCCAGAGTTCAACTCCCTGAGGTCAAATCCCAGTCTGCTATGAATTAGCTGTGCAACTTTGAACAAGCTATTTAATCCTTTTAAGTGTTTGTTTTCTTATCTATAGAATGAAGATAATTTAGATATTTTTAAAAATTTGCTGAAATCTTCTGGGGGAAGGCAGGCATTAAGCAGGAAAGGTCTTTCTTACCCAGCCCTCCTTGGAGAAGGGGCTGGGCATTGTGCTTCCTGGGGGGAATTGCACATAAGGAGGTTCAGATTCTCTGCTCATTTCTCCCCCGGTCCCCCTTTTTTGACCTCTTATCCTTCCTAACTCCTTCTCTTGAGTTTCTTAAACTGAAGACCTAATGCTTCCTCCTGTAGGCCACTGTTTAAGGTTGTGCAGTTCCTAAAGTCCTGCCTGTTCTTCCTTCATCGTGTGTCCTGGAGGCTTAGGGCTACAGAAAGCCTACAGAAAGGAGCACTTAAAAAAACATAATTCACCTGTTCAGAGGGGATGGCTTTTTGCAGTTTGCACATAATTCTTGCAGGTGTTGGGCTGGCTGCTGCCCTGACTGACCGTCTCCTTTTTCCCTCTAGGGTGGTGTTGATGATGAGATCTCCTTGACCGCGTACATCACAGCGGCGTTGCTGGAGATGGGGAAGACCACAGATGTGAGTGTTCCTGGCTCCTTCTCTGTATGGTCTTCTTGTCTTGCCTATTCCTAGACACATTAGAGTGTCGCTGTCCCTATTCACCCGTTTAAGGGCAAGGAGGATATGATGATTTCCTTATTACTTCTCATTTTATAGGGAATCCTTATAAATTATGCTCTTCATCTTCACTATGTAGGACCCAATGGTGAGTCAGGGTCTGCAGTGTCTCAAGAATTCCGTCACCTCCACCACCAACCTCTACACACAGGCTCTGTTGGCTTATACTTTCTCGCTGGCTGGGGAAATGGACACCAGAAACAGTCTTCTGAAAACATTAGATCAACAGGCTGTCATCTCAGGTATGCTGGTCCTGTTAGGAGTTCTTGGAACTGTGAAAATCTGCTGTGTGCTGTCTATAATTTACCCCCATCTCCTCTCTCACTTATTCAGCTCTAGGATTCATTTTAGTAAAAGTTGTTAAGTCATAAAATCATTGTTGGGAGTTTTGTGAGAAGAATATGTAAGTCCTCAAAGGGCATTGTTATGCTTTCAACATGAAGAGAAACTAGATGGTAGAAGCTAGTCAGAAAATATATTGGCACTGTGGAGATCACCCTTTTGGAGATCTTTGAAAGTTATTTGATCACTCTGCGTATATTTAGAATGATATTTGAAGTTATGATAGATCTTGTATATAAAATATTAATACATTTCATTTACCTAGCTGTATATTTACAATTATACTTTCAGACAGAAATTCAGTCTCAGCTTTCATTTATGTAAGTGTCTTTGCTGGGTTGTCCTGTCATACGGGCTCAGGCTAGTTTTTGTCTTGCATGTAAGCAGCACCAGTCAAGGAGTAGGTGTCTCAGACAGTGGGTGGCATATATCTGTCCCATGTATATTGATTTATTGGGATTATCTCTTTTCCAGTATCTTGCATCGCAAGCTCATATGATTTCTATTATGTTCTTCCAATTAGATTGCCTCTTGTGGGTTGTTATCTCTAAACTTCTATTTATTTATTTATTTTTTTGAGACAGAGTCTCACTCTGTTGCCTGTGTGGGCTACAATGCCGTGGCGTCAGCCTAGCTCACAGCAATCTCCAACTCCTGGGCTCAAGCGATCCTCCTACCTCAGCCTCCCAAGTAGCTGGGACTACAGGCATGCACCACCATGCCCGGCTAATTTTTTATATATATTTTTAGTTGTTGGGCTAATTTCTTTCTATTTTTAGTAGAGACGGGGTCTCACTCTTGCTCAGGATGGTCTCGAATGCCTGACCTCAAGCAATCCTCCTGCCTCGGCCACCCAGAGTGCTAGGATTACAGGCATGAGCCACCGCACCTGGCCTAAGCACATTTTTTATTGCTCTTATTACCATTTCTTCTATGGTTTCTCAGAGTTCTTACATATGTTCTGCCATTTTTGTTCTACTTAAAATGTTAAACTTTTGATTAAGTAAAACAAATTCTGAGGAATTCATAGAATTTTATAAGCCAAAAAAATGCCCCCAAAAACATAGATTTACATGAAGCTTCTACTTTCCTATCTCCATTATCATCAGAATTTATAAATTAACAAGGGTGGTTTTATGTAATTGCTAGAGGCAGGAGCTGTTATTGATACTCCCAGCTTTCCCTTAGAGAATTGCGTGTAGCTGTGTACGTGCAGACATTCACACACACACATCCCTGCATTTACATCAGGCTCAATTAATCAGCTAATTCTGAGAAATATGTTATTTTAACCCATGATTAATTCTTGCTTGGTCCTCTCTCTGCTTTAAGATGCAGCATTTACAAAGTGAATATGGGAAAAGCAGTTCCTTCCAAGACCTTCCTAGTTATGTTCCTTTCTCCACAGGAGAATCCATTCACTGGAGCCAGAAACCTGCTCGGTCACTGGATGCCAGTCCTTGGTCTGAGCCTGAGGCTCTAGATGTGGAACTCACAGCATATGTGTTGTTGGCACAGCTTATCAAGCCTAGCCTGACTCAAAAGGACATGGCCAAGGCCACAAACATAGTGGCTTGGTTGGCCAAGCAACGCAACGCATACGGGGGCTTCTCTTCCACTCAGGTAAACAGCCTGCTGTTAAACTGCCACTTATCAGATAGAATCAGATCCTGTGTGGAGACAGAGGAAAAAATATTGCCCTTGCCCTCTAGGTCCAGGGTCTTAGGGAGAAAAAGCATATGAAAAATATATAGAAGGGGCCAGGTGCGGTGGCTCACACCTGTAATCCTAGCACTCTGGGAGGCTGAAGTGGGAGGATTGCTTGAGCTCAGGAGTTTGAGACCAGCCTCAGCAAGAGCGAGACCCTGTCTCTACTAAAAACAGAAAAAATCAACAGGGCCTGTTGTCCCAGCTGCTGGGGAGGCTGAGGCAGGAGGATCGCTTGAGCCCAGGAGTTTGAGGTTGCTGTGAGCTAGGCTGATGCTACGGCACTCTAGTCCGGGCCGCAGAGAGAGACTCTATATCAAAAAAAGAAAAAAAATGCAAATAAAAGCTGATTTAATGAATTTGTATTTTTTTAAAAATATATATAGAAGGATTCATACAATTGGGTCATATGAGGACATGAGTAGTACCAGATACATTGAATTTTCTTTCCTTGTAGAGTATGAAACATCATGAGATCCATGTTTTACATGTAAATAGGACATATATAATTATAACTAAATTCATATATTAACAAATTAGAAAGCTTATTATGAGGTCTGTAAATATAAGAGCAAGGTTCATGGACATATCTCCTTTTTCTGCTATTGCAGGTATTAAAAAGCTAATAAGATATGGTCTCTACTCTAAAAAGTTTACAGTCTAGAAGAAAAGCAAAGACAATCTATATATTGCAAAGCAGGATCTGGTTCTATAACATAAGAAAGGTACAAAGGGTACACAATATTGAATTTCAAAAGGGAGAAAGCTCACATCAGCTTGAGAGATGAGAAAAGTCTTTATAAGGGAATGGCATTAGACACAGAACTAAAAGGATATGTAAAATTTTGGTGGGCAACTCAGGAAAGGAAGAGGGAATGGTGTGAATAGAGATACCAACTTGCAAAAGTGTGGATGGTTGTTGGGAAAACTGGTTTAGCTGAAGCATAATGGGATTTAAGCTGGAAAGGTAGGGGAGGTTCATGTCACAAAGGCCTTGCATGGTAGACTTGGGTTTGTATCTAATTCTGCTGAGCTATTAATTTTTTTCAACTTTGTTTCAGAAAGATTAATTGTCTCTTGGTATACGGGATAATCTAAAGGAAAGAGACACTGGGCTTGAAGAGATCAGGAGCCTGTTTCATTTGCCTAGGCTAGGGTAAGGGAAAATCAAATTAGTGGGGTAGCAGTAGGGAAAAATGGGTAGAATGGTATGATAAACTCAAATCATAAAAAATTATTTCAGATTATAACAAAGAGAGCAGTTACTAATTCATTTGTTCTGAAAATATTATTAAATAGTTACCACATCTAAATCACTTCAATAAAGATATAGAAGTAAATAAGAAAACATTTCTTTTTTTTTTTTTTTTTTTTTTGAGACAGGGTCTTGCTCTGTCACTGAGGCTAGAGTGCAGTGGCATGATCATAGCTCACTGCAGCCTCAAACTTCTGGGCTCAGGTGATCCTCTTGCCTCAGCCTCCCAAGTAGCTGGGATTACAGGAGTGTGCCACCAAGCCTGACTAATTTTTTGTAGAGATGAGGTCTTGCTCTGTTGCCCTGCCTGGTCTTGAACTCCTGGCCTCAAGTGATCCTCCTGCCTCAGCCTCCCAAAGTGCTGGGATTACAGGTGTAAGCCACCACACCTGGCCAAGAAAATGTATTTCTGGTCCTCATGGAGATTATAATCTGATTTGTTGAAATTAAGGTCAATTTCACTGAAGATATAACATGTAAGTTAGACCTGAAAGAATGAACAGATTTTAATGTTTGGTAAAGATTTTAAGAGCACTGAGTTTGAATATGGTAATGACCTAATTGGAATTTTTAAAACTTATATGGTACTATGCCTTCCTCTTTCAGGGAAATTCTCAGGCAAAGATCAGGAAAGATTCCTTTTGCTCATCCCTAAATAATTATATGATAGTATTTTTGGAAAGCAGTGGGTGAAATGTTTAGAATTCTCAGTGACAGGTATATGTCAGAATAGTTTTTCAATAAAATCCTTGACTATTACAAAAAGTCACGTATCGCATATCACCCACATTGGTGTTTCAGCTGATGGTGGGGTCTCGTTCCTTGAGTTGTTTCCATATGTTCAAGCAGTAGTGACCTCCCTGGCTCCTATTCACAGAGTAGACAAAAATTGTTGGTAAATGGTCAAGCTGCACAGATACAACTTGTTCACTGCTTCCCCAGGGTGAGCGATCTGTCTTCCTATTTTGTAGGACAGTGATGATGTCTAAATAAGAATTTTTTTTCATTTGTGATATAAAGAAGTGGGGTTCTGTAATAGATATTTTACAGTGTCAAGAATGTAGAAATTCTTATGATGTAAAGTAGGATGGGACAATTTTGCTGAACACCTCATTCTTTTTTTCTTTCCCCTTGTTGTAATTTATATACATTATGTTTTCAGAATGAAAAGGTTCAAACTTCACTATATCATGCTCTCTTAGTGACAGTTTATCTGTCTTATTCCCAGGTGAAAACGTTATCACATGGATAATGGCTAAGAAGCCTTGACCTGCAAGGAGGTCTTTCCTGGGATCCCTGATTTTCTAACTGTGACATAGAAGACACGTTACACAGTTAAATGACTTCATAGATTGTGCAATTTCTAGCACTACCAAATTATTGCTGTTTCCTCCCCAAATAAGGAAGCTGTAAAATATATACTGAATAGTTATCCACTTGCTTCCAGCAATAACCCATTTTGAAGCTAGGTTTGATTTCTGCCTATGAATTTATTAGGTTAGCCAAGTAACCTATGGATATATTCAGTAATAACTTGGTGGTGGTGATTTTCTTTACAAGCAAGATACCTATGATTTCTACATTAGCTTCCCCAGAGGAAGTGGATGTAGTTCTCTAAATACATACAAGAGGTATCATCCAAATCAGCTAACAACAATCAGATATGTGGGTTATGGGGTTGTTTAAGGTTAATTCCAATGGCTCACAAAATTGTAAGCATAAGCTTGATGATCTTCCTCAGGATACTGTAGTTGCTCTCCAAGCTCTTGCCAAATATGCCACTACTGCCTATGTGCCATCTGAGGAAGTCAACCTGGCTGTAAAATCCACTAAGAATTTCCAGCGCACTTTCAACGTCCAGTCTGCCAACAGATTGGTATTGCAGCAGGAGGCTCTGCCCAACATCCCTGGAACGTATACCTTGGAGGCCTCAGGCCAGGGCTGTGTCTATGTGCAGGTAAGCAGAGATCCGGGAGAAGATGTGCACACTGGGCAGGAGAGCCTGAGGGCATCTTCACCTCAAGTAGAACCTTTTCTCTTTATCTTATTTGTGAGAAAAGTAGTTTGAACTGTGCAATCTTTAAAGTTCTTTTCAACTCTGATTTGGTTACCTATTTCTTCCTACTAGACGGTGTTAAGATATAATGTCCTTCCTCCTAAAATTACGGAGACCTTTAGTCTTAGTGTGGAAACAGGAAGAGCTAGATGTGAGCAACTTGCTCTACCTCGATCGTTGCCTCTCACGATCCACACCAGGTGAGGGATGCCTGCGTGGCGGTGGGGGGTGTGTGTACCTGGGCCATAGGAGTTGAGCTGGGATGTGTGTGCACCTGTGTGTGTGTGTGTGTGTGTTGGGATGCAGAGTGCACTGAAACAATAGACTCACATGTTTGCTTCTTTTCACCCTCAGTTATGTGGGGAGTCGCAACTCTTCCAATATGGCTATTGTGGAGGTGAAGATGCTATCTGGATTCAGTCCCGTGGAAGGCACCAATCAGTTAGTAAGTTGCTTCTGTCTTCTTCATTTATCTAGCTGAATAATTATCATCAACAAACTAGTGAAATGGGCATCATGGCATACACACACACACACACACACACACACACACGCACGCATGCACACACCTCATGATTGGATTATCTAAATGGGCTACAGAGATGCATAGATACGTGAAATGGAACCTGCGATAGTCCCAGTTCCTTTTTCCTACCTTGTTCACAGTACGTACACTGTTGTCTTGATCATGACAGAGCTTTGGAAGATTACCAGGGGATAGGGAAGCTCTGGCTCTTAGTCTCCTTTCATTTTTTTCTTTTTCCTATTCAGCTTCTCCAGCAACCCCTGGTGAAGAAGGTTGAATCTGGAACTGACACACTTAACATTTACTTGGATGAGGTAGGTGTTCGGGAACTAGACCAAAGAGCTTATGTATCTCTGTGACTTCCTTTCAATCTGTGTATACTAGTCTCACATACACAGGGATGAGGGACCTGAGAGTGAGTCCACAATCATGAAACAAGTTCTACCTCCATGCTGGTATGTCACATAACACCCTGTTGCACCTCTAGAGGGGCACCATCCAACAGGCCTATAATGTGCCATTTAAAAATTGTTTTCTGTACTACATCTTTGAAATCCAGTATATTTTACATTGCCAGCGCATCTCAGTTCTGACTGGCCGTATTTTGGGTGCTCAGTAGTTGCAAGCAACACTGTGGCTGTAGAATATAAGACAGTGGTTAATAGCAGAAGCTTTGAAGCCAGACTGCCAGGGCTAACATCTCAGCTCTAGTCTGGGCTGGGTAACTGGGCGGGTGTTGACTGGCCGCTGTAAAATGAGTGTGGGGGCGGTAAAAATAGTTATCCATCTCATAGAGCTACGGAAAGAACAAAATGATTTAAGACACTTAAAAATATTTAGAACCGTGCCTGGTATAAAGTAAGCCTCAATAAACATTAGCTGTTGATATTATTTTAATGTAATGTTAATAGCCATTAATATTAATTAGACATTGTATATAACCTTTCAGTTCAACAAAACAAGTTCTGGAGGATTAGTAATGTTCTGAAAATTGTTACAATGCTTCTTTTCATGATATTCTATAACACACAAGGAATGAAATTATCCTTACTATATAATCAACAGACAAGAGCATCGCAAATCACAATTTACTGTTGTTATTAACATACATTTCCAACTCCCTGCCCACTCACCAACTCATTCATCTAACTCTGGTTTTTCATGTTCCAGAAAGCCAGAGTTTTGCTATTTTGAGTGAGCTCTGTATAGTTTCTTTTGAGACAATTCTGATTAGTCTCTGAGGAACAACCCTGTAATCGTGATGTTGCAGTTTAAAACTTTGCAAAATTTATTGTGTCTTTTTACACACCTTATTTGAGTCTCATGGCGACTGTCCCTATACATAAGGAGACTGAGGCATGGAGTGATAGAGTGACCTGTCCAAGTCATACTGTTAGTCAGTGGCCAAGGCGGGTATAGAACATGAAATTCTAATTTCCACAATGCCATTCCCGAGACTTTAATGACCTGTTCCTCAGTGTACCCTGCCACATTTGTCAATCGTCTTCTAATTTGAAGCATCAAATCTAATGACCTAAAAGCCAATGTGCATGATTGTATCTGTGGTTATTTTCCCTTTGCTGTGTAATCTTCTCCCCTTTTTTCTTGATCAGTTTCACCAGAGGATGATCTTATTCATATTTATAGTCTTCTTTATTTTTTAATGAAATTAAACTAAAAATTTCCCTCTAAGTACATTCCATCTCCATCACAATTTTAGACAAGCAGTGTTTTATCATTTAGTTCTATTTCTTAATTTTATGGGAAATGCATGGAATTTTTCAAAGCCACCCTTTTATTATTAATTTCTAATTTTGTTGCATTATGGTCTGAGAACATAGGCTTCGTGATTGTGGTCCCCGGGAATGTACTGAAGTTTCTTTTATGACCACATCTGTGACCTGTTTTTGTAAATGTTCAGCATATGCACCAAAAGAATGTCTGTTCCTTTTTTCTTGGGTATGGATTCTGTTCTAGATGAGAAGTCTGAGATCATTATTTCTATTGTTTATGTATTTGATAACTCTGCTTATTTTTCTGCTTGATTTAAGTTTCTGAAAAGGGTGGTTAAATTTCTAATTATAATATTTGATTTATCCATTTATTTATATAGTTCTGTCAGTTGTTTCTTTATATGTTTTGAGACTACAGAATTAATGCACATGTTTTTATGACTATATCTTCTTATTCAATTTTCCTTTTATTAGTGTATACTGTTCTTTCCCCATGATATGTGTATGTTTTTGCTTTAGATTCTGACACACACACACTTTTTTGGGCCTTAGATTTCATTCAAAGGCTGGGCGCAGTGGCTCACGCCTGTAATCTAGCACTCTGGGAGGCTGAGGCAGGCGGATCGCTCAAGGTCAGGAGTTCGAAACCAGCCTGAGCAAGAGCAAGACCCCGTCTCTATTAAAAAACACAGAAAGAAATTAATTGGACAACTAAAAAAATATATAGAAAAATTTAGCCAGGCATAGTGGCACTTGTTTGTAGTCCCAGCTACTTGGGAGGCTGAGGCAGAAGGATTGCTTGAGCCCAGGGGTTTGAGGTTGCTGTGAGCTAGGCTGACACCACGGCACTATAGCCCGGGCAATACAGTGAGACTGTCTCAAAAAAAAAAAAAAAAAAAGTAGACATGATCCCTGCCATCAAAGAGCTGATATTCTAGTGGAAAGACAAACAATGTTCAAGTTTTTAAAAATTGCATGTGTAGGTGTACACATACACACATATTTTTTCAGTTGCAATTTCAGCGGTAATAAATGCTATACAAGATGAGGGTATAAACAGTGCTTGTGGGGTAGGCCAGGTATGTGAGCATTTCATTAATTTTTTTAGTTTTTAGAGACGCGGTCTCACTCTGTTGCCCAGGTATATACCGTATCTGCCTCATATCTTCATGGAGTGGCCCAATCATAGCTCACTGTAAGCTTTAGATCTTGGTCTCAAGCAATCCTAAGGAGCTGGGACTATAGACCACGCCACCACACCCAGCTAATTTTTTAATATTTTTGCAGAGATTGAGTCTTGTTGTGTCACTCAGGCTAGTTTCAAACTCCTGGCCTCAAGCAATCCTCCTGCCTTGGCCTCCCAAAGCACTGGGGTTACAGGTGTGAGCCATCACACCTGTCCGATGTGACTATTTAATTTACTTATTTATTTATTTTTTGAGACAGAGTCTCACTCTGTTGCCCTGGCTAGAGTGCCGTGGCATCAGCCTAGCTCACAGCAACCTCAAACTCCTGGGCTCAAGCGATCCTTCTGCCTCAGCCTCCCGGGTAGCTGGGACTACAGGCATACACCACCATGCCTGGCTAATTTTTTCTATATATTTTTAGTTGGCCAATTAATTTCTTTCTATTTTTAGTAGAGATGGGGTCTCGCTCTTGCTCAGGTTGGTTTCGAACTCCTGACCTTGAGCAATCCACCTGCCCCGGCCTCCCAGAGTGCTAGCAATGTGACTATTTTAAAATAAGGTGGTCAAGAGGGGTCTCTCTGAGGAGGAATCATTTGATTAGAGACCTAATCGAAGAGGAAAAGTCAATAGGAACATAGAACTGTTGGAGTAAAATGGAAATCACTGTTTCTTTGACCACTTTGGTTAATTTAACGGAAGAAGCCTGGGTCAGGGTGGACCACGAACAGAAGGAACCAATTCACAAGAGGACCAGGGAGCTGCAAGATTCTGAGAAGAAAGAGACAGTAAGTCAGCAGGAAGCAATATGTTAAAGACGGTCATAGGGCAAAAGCGATAGGTAGAGGGTTTCAGGAAACCTGCATGAAGACAGCAAGGGTCTTTTAACCCCACATTATGTAGAGCGTTATTTTCATTTTAGTTTTAATATGCTGTTTCGTCTGTCTTCCCCACAGCTCAGTAAGGAGACTCAGACCTTTACCTTCACCATCAGCCAAAGTGTTCTGGTCACCAACCTCAAACCAGCAACCATCAGAGTTTATGACTATTACCTGCTAGGTGAGGGCTGAGATCTTACATGCATCTCCCAACTTACTTCTGCCTCATTCTTCATGGTGTCTCTTTTAATTTTAGAAATGCTCCTTCCCAAGCAAGCAGTACATAATTACATTACCTGATCTTCTAAAACACTTTAATTCAATTGTATGCCATTTTAAAAAAGTCTTTTACACTAGAGACATTTTATATAATATGATTCTTAGGCCAAGAGAACAGTGTGGACCATTGTTCTCAAAAGGTTATTTCTAATATTTTTGCTATGATTAAAAATTTGTCACAACATGTAAACATTAGTGATTAAAACCTTCTTGTAATCCTGGATATGCTCATAACCTGTAAGGATCTTCTGAAAAGGCCTAATGCAGTAGATTTTGGGAATCATTTGTCTTTCTGAATGTATGAAGCCCTCAAAGTATAATTATAATAATATGTGTCATTTTACTTTACAGACGAACAGGCCACAATTCAGTATCCTGATCCCTGTGGAGGAAGTAAGTCCAGCAGAGAAAAGGATGGAGTTTTGGGGTAGGGTGGTAGTATTCAAAAGTTAAGAGGACTCTCCTTTAAGTTACTATTATTGTCTTTTGGAAGCTCATTTTGGATAGAAAGAAAGTGGACTTTCCTTTTTGTCCTAAACTCTTGAAGAGAACATAATAATCTCCATTAGTGCACATCAGAAAAGCCCAATGGTGGCATTTGTATGAGGGTTTCTATATAATTTTTAAAAACAATGTTTTTCCCTATTACATTGAAAATAGATTACTGTTTTTAAAAAATTATTTTTATACATCTTCATTATATTAAAATACCAAAATTAAATTAAAGGTTACCTGATTCCACACCTGTGTGATAAGACTATTAATCATCTCATTGTGCATTTGTGACATTACTTTTTCTATATAAAGGTATCAGGTACTCTGATATCTGTCATAGAAAAAACTCCCATATAGATGTAAAGACCTTCTGAATATCATGATTTTTTGCTTGTTTATTTGCTTTTCAGGTTAGAAGCTGGAAAGGGATTAATCCTCTATGGCATTGCTGGAGGGTAGAAAATTCTTCTCTCTCTTGAAGCAGAACTCATTCAGTCAAAAACTTTGATTTCTCTGACTAGTAGATGGGTAGCAGATGCACAAGCCTGAACCTGAGCTGCTTCCGACTGTCACAGGGAGATGCAGCAGGAGCAGTCACACAAAGGAGGCATTCGTTATGTGGGAACGGTGGAGGCAAGAGATGAGGGTTGGCCGTTCTCTTCAGAGAAGATGGTGGTAGGGGTGAGCCAGGGAGGATAAGAGTGTCTTCTTGGAGTTTAAATCTAAGGAAAGATGTGATTTGGGGCTTTGGGATTAGGCTTAAAAAAAATAAAGTTTGAAAAGAAAATCTATGCATTTGGTTCTGTGCATATTTCTTTGGATACCAAAAGTTGTTTTTAAGATGATGTTCAACCTTAACAAAAACTCACCATTTGGGCCAGGTGCAGTGGCTCACGCCTGCAATCCTAGCACTCTGGGGGCCGAGGTGGGAGGACCCCTTGAGGCCAGGAGTTCAAGACCAGCCTGAGCAAGAGTGAGACCCTGTCTCAAAGCCAAGATAAATATCAAGCCCTTTTTCCTTTCATGACTGTCTGAGGCCACTTGCCTCTTTACTAACTTAAATCCTGACACCAAAGAAGGACAATCCATCTTAACAAAACACTTCATCAGGCTGGGCCCGGTGGCTCACGCCTGTAATCCTAGCACTCTGGGAGGCCGAGGCAGGTGGATTGCTCAAGGTCAGGAGTTCAAGACCAGCCTGAGCAAGAGCGAGACCCTGTCTCTACTATAAAATAGAAAGAAATTAATTGGACAACTAAAAATATATGTAAAAAATTAGCCGGGCATGGTGGCGCATGCCTGTAGTCCCAGC
>CAUYRT010044282.1:0-28156 GCA_963574885.1 Lepilemur ruficaudatus | reverse complement strand
ACGGTCAGGAGTTCGAAGCCAGCCTGAGCGAGAGTGAGACCCCGTCTCTACTATAAATAGAAAGAAAGAAATTAATTGGCCAACTAAAGATATATATAGAAAAAATTAGCCGGGCATGGTGGCGTATGCCTGTAGTCCCAGCTCCTTGGGAGGCTGAGGCAGAAGGATTGCTTGAGCCCAGGAGTTTGAGGTTGCTGTGAGCTAAGCTGACGCCATGGCACTCACTCTAGCCCGGGCAACAGAGTGAGACTCTGTCTCAAAAAAAAAAAAAAAAAAAAAAATTTAGTCAATCACAGATTAATACTTGTGTAATACCTAAGAATTGCTTAAAAATCTAAAAAGATAAGATACTACCACCAATTTTTTGTTATTAAATTCAACAGACATAAAATTACATTTAAAATAAATATAATCATAATAAATATATTAATAACAGGCAAAAAGAGAAGAATTTCATAAGCTGTATGCATTGTTCATTGAAAGTGTGTATGTAGGTGCTTAATGTAGAAAATTGTAATTACATTAATACATTTTGTCCTTTTACAATTGTAACTAAGCAAAATTAATGAGTAAAATAGAAATTTCCCATATTAAGCACCCATCTATACTCTTTGGACATATATAAACATCATGTAATAGTATATTACTATTAAAAATTTTTACATAACAGAAAACTTGCTTCTTGCTTGTAAATGTAGTTAATCTAGGTTGAATTGATGAAAGCAATACCTGCACGGAATAATGTACTTATGAACTCCTTCCTGCTTTTGTTAATGATGCTTATATCAGAGAATGCAGAGATACATCGATGGGAATGGAAGAAGAGATTTTAAAACAATTTCAACAAACCAAGGACACTCATTTTGAACTTTTATCCAGAATTTAGAAAATGAAGCTGTATTTTCAAAATTCATCTTTAATCCTTTATCAATAGCCAGTTCCAACACTTTACCCTTAAAATTATAGTTATAGTTACATGATCTTTTATCCAAATTGACAGTCTCTGCCTTTTTGTTGAAATATTTAACTATTTATATTTAATATAATTAATGATGTGACTAGCTTTAAATCTACCATTTTTCTAGTTGTTTTCTGTTTGTCTGATCTGGTTTTTATTCAAATTTTCCTCTTTTATTGCCTTCTTTTGGAATAATTGGGAACTTT
Organism: Lepilemur ruficaudatus; assembly: GCA_963574885.1. Taxonomy (NCBI): domain Eukaryota; kingdom Metazoa; phylum Chordata; class Mammalia; order Primates; family Lepilemuridae; genus Lepilemur; species Lepilemur ruficaudatus. The sequence goes on along the minus strand of CAUYRT010044282.1, from coordinate 26,992 downwards.
CTATGATTTCATTTTATCTCCACTATTGGTAGAGATATCATTAAACTTAATTTTTGCAGTAGTTTCCCTAGGTTTACAAATACCTCTTTAACCTATTATAATCCCACTCAATAACATTATGCTACTTCATGTATAGCATAAGAACCTTATAACAGTACATTTTCAGTTTCTCTCTTCTACACTTTGAGCTATTGTTGTCATGCAGTTTCTTTTATGTATGATATAAGCCCCACAATACATTGTTACTATTTTTGCTTTAGCCAATTAGCTTTTAAAGAAATTAAAAGAAAAAATGTCTTTTATAAGTACCTTAATTTTTACCATTGCCAGTGCTATTCATTTTTTTGTGTAAATCTAGGTTTCTATATTATATCATATTTCTTTTGCCCAAAGAACTTTCTTTAACATTTGGGGTAGTGCATGTTTACTATAAATGAATTATCTCAGCTTTTGTTTATATGAAAAAATATTTTGCCTTTTTTAATGAAGATATTTTCATTTAATATAGACTTTTGGGGTGACAGTTTATTTTCAGTACTTTAAAGATATCACTCATGTTTTCTGGTTTGCATGATTTCTGATGAGAATTCTGCCAAAATTCAAGGAGGCTGGTGGCTTCATTGTCTCTAGTCCATAATCTTGGGAGTTGGCAGAATTTTGTCTAGAATGAAATACAAGTAGCTCTCAGGTAGTAATAATGATTTCAATGCTTGGAAATGATAGTTTGCCCAAACTTTTCCCAATGGACTCTCTTGCTTTGTCAATATTTTATGATTGCCAAGGACAAAAAGAATCCTGGAGAACCCTACTGCAGGGGCCAAGTTTGAGTAGCATTGGAGGTGAGTGCTTGTTCTCTTATGAGCTGGCTTTGTGGTGCTTTCCTTACTCCTCCTTGAATTTGGAAGGAAAATGGAAGGCAGACAGACAATTCTTGTGGGGAAGAGTAAGTACCAGTGGGTTTACTCCCCCAGCCTAGATGGTGGCCCAAGAGCCTGGTGGTGGCTGCTAGCCTTTCTTTAGCCTCCCCTCTCCCATCCTGGTGGGGATGAAGCTCATTCTGCCGGCTGCATCAAGTTTCCTCTAAGGAAAATGCTATGACTCCAGCTGTGAAAGTGATGGATGTCCTTCTAGACCCCAGAGGCTTCTTCAGACATCCCCTCTCATTTCAGAGCAGAAAAAAGTACAAGTGTGTGTGGGGAATTGTGTGAAAAAACCATTATTCTTTATTTTATCAAAATGGGGAGGAGGGAAAGGGAAAAATGTAGGAATGAGTACTCGGCTTCTGGGATAAACTGCTTAGGTTTTCACAGTGAAGGAACTCTTCCTTGAGAATGAATTGGTTGGCCATTCGTTCATTCATTCACTCATCTTGCAGATATTGAGACCTTATTATGCGCTGGACCCTGTGTTGGCTTTGAGATAAGCAAAGACAAATAAAATTGAGTGCCCACTTGTGTGGTTCACAGTCTTGCAGCAAATACATATGTTTAAACAAAAAATATTACAATGTCATTTGAAATGTAATGTAGAGGAGGTAGAAATGCTACAGGGATAAATGATCCCTCCCTGAAATGTTGAAAGGAGAAAGAGTGGGTTTATAATGACAGTGACATTTGAGTCTTCAAAGGAGTATTTAGCATCAGGGTAAAGAGTCCATGCTGGAGGGAGGCAGTGTGGATCTGGAATCTTATTGCACCACCTCCCAGCTCTGTGACCTGGGACCATGCCCACACCTGTAAATTAGCATAATAGCACCATGGGGTCACTGTGAGGTTTAAATGAGATGGTGTCCACAAACAAAGTGCTTAACCCAGAACTGTGCACAAAACAAATTATCTATAAAAGTATGATCTACCGTCATGGTCCTGGTTAGTGTTTACTGTTGTTGTTAAAGGATAATGAGGAATTTTTCAGTCAGAGAGAAGGGGGGAGTATAGATGAGAAACGAAGGAGTTTAGGATGATTGGAGGAACCACAAATAAATGCATGGGGGGAACAACTTCCTCTATAAATTAAAAGGAACTGATCTTCTTTGATTTTGTTTTGTATTTTATGAGGTAAAGGGGGTAGGGTGGTGTTTAAAACCACTGAGGACATTGAAAAGAATAAAGAGAAGATGATTTGGTCCAAGCCATTTTAGTACCCATTCTCAGAAGGGATGTATGCTGAAGTGCACATTAATTGTGAGTGTTCAGACGGGATTTGATTTTACAAATGCATTTTGCTTCCAGGATGGAAAGCAGGTGGGTTAGATGACAACTGAGTCCAAAGGTTTCAGGCATTGGCCTGCTGGGACTGGGGTGGCAGTGTTGCTGGGGTGCTTCACGCGATTCTAATGAAATTCACTTGGAACTTCCTTTGCTTCTTTCTCTTTTAAATCAAGATTCTGTTGGGCCAGTGCTTTTCAGCCTTGGTTGTACATTAGAATCTCCTGCAAGATTTAGAAACCACTAATGCTTGCATCATACCCCCATAGACTCTGGGCCCTGGAATTTTCCAAAAGCCCCTCAGGTCATCTCAATGAACAGCCAGGGTTTAAGCTCACCCGTGTTGTGGTTTAGAATGACCTTGACCATCCTTCGTGATGTTGTACCTTCCTTGCAGAGGTAAGGCTGCCTTTGTGATAATGTGGTACATTCCTTCCTGCTGGGAGAGTATCTCTAATAGGGCAAAGGATGCTCTTAGTAAATATGTTATGTAGTGAAGATACTTTTGGCTTACCTGCGCAGATTCTCTGCCCTTTTTCAATCTACCCCCTTGCACTCAGATATGGCTATCAATAAGAATTATTTCTGTGCCTTTGAATCCCACTGTTGGAGACTGTCTAGGACCCTCCATTCTGCTCTTAGTCTTTCTCTCTTCTCTCTACCAGGTTTGCCTGGTTTTTTGAGCCTTGTCCACTGAAGCCCTCCTAATATCGACCCTCAGGACTGTCTCGGATTCACCTTCTTCTGTCCTTACACTCTGGGTACTTTGAACAGGACACCATGTACTTCACAGCCCTGTGGGTAGATATCAATCTTATCCCTGAGGTCAGCCCACACTCAGGTGTGATCATTGGCATCCAAAGAGCACTAATATTTTAGAAAATGCCTAAGGCAAGTCAGCCCAGGAATTGGTTGACACAAATTCCTTTGAGGAGCATCAAATAGCACCTGCTCCCTAATAAAAAGTTAAATTGGTATGAATTACTTTTTTTTTTTTTTGCCAAAAATAAGATTATTTGACTCACAGAGGGGGAAGCTATACATTTTGATCCTCTGCTGAGTACCTTTTGGCATTTCTGACTTTTGGATTGAATTCTGGCCAGGTTCACTCAGATTGTTTGAATGCAATGCCAGGGCCCTGAAGGTTATAAGTGGTGTGTCTGAAGACTGCCTGCCAATCCTTGGAAACTGGCACTTTATCAGATGGAAACATGTGAACGGCCCAATGCATAGTGATTGAAGGGGAAAAAGATCAAAAGTAGTAGGAGAGAGAATCCCAGCGTTAGAGGACTGCAGAAGTCTTCAAATCTATCACCTATCACCTGGAAAGGAAAGGGTATATTCTTGTGTATTGATTTTTGGTATTCCAGTAAGATTTCTTAGTTCTTTGACCATCTGCAATGGGAAAATAAAGTCCCACAAACATATGCTCTGATAACCACAATAATTATAGATTATCTTGCTATGCCTGGTAAAGCATTTAAACAATTAAGAAAAAACTCCTAAGCATGACTAAAATGAAAAATTTTAAAACTTACATAAAAAGTTCATGCATAGAGTTGGTGATTATATACCTGAGAGAGGTTACTATTAAAAGAGTGACATGATTAATTTCTTTAAGTAAAAGGTGGTTGTGAGCCCAACCTTCCTCCAGCAAATGTTGGCTGTAAACAAAAGCTCACATGTTGGGTGTTGCGGTAGAAAAGGTGTTGTACTTGCGGCCCCTTCTGCCAGTAACTGTTTAATAATGCAAGCCCATTAATTGTGGAGGAAGATGGCACGCTGGTCCCTGCTCCCTACAGCATAACAACGCATGGCAAGACCACGCATGTTGTCACTTCAAAAAATGTGCATACATGTAGTTCCACCGCAAAAGAATTGGGTTTGTGAAAGATATTTTTCTTTTTTCCTCTTTTGGAAACACGTGTCCTCTGGAAGAGCTAGGCTGGTTGAAAAGTGGTTAAATAAACAGCAGTCTCCGACCATTGTCAGTAGACTGTCTTGGAGTATTAGCTGTTTATTTTGCTGACATCTTCTGAAGGGTCTATAGGGGACTTTTTCAGAAGTCAGGACCTCAATGTAATATACAAGCATTGATTCTGATATTTCCCTTGATAACAGTGCTCGACCATATTGGGGTCGTAAGTCAGTAAGGTTCATTGGCTGCTGTAATGCTCACTGTCACCAGTAATAAGTACAAAGGACTTGCTCTAAAAGCTGGCTTATAAAACTTTAAGGAAACTTGGATTGCTTAAGTGAACTTGCAAGGCTCTAGGGGGGCAAAGCGGGCCTTAGTTGTCTACTTATATTAATTTCACAGAGTTTAAAGGGTCAAGAAAGGCGGTCGGTGATGCTTATTAATTTATGAAAGACAGACTCTTGTCTGTCTTGCTATCTCACTTTGACCATTCTGCCTTTCCTTTTAGAAAATTTAATATAAATTAAACCTTACCAGACAAGAGTGCCCTAAAACATTAAGTCTAAAGTTCACAGCTGGACTAAAAGGATCCAAAGATGCGTCGTTGTTTTTCTGGCACAATTTCGTTTGATGTGATGTTTGAACAATAGAACCACATAGTGGACATAAAACATGAGAAGGAAAAGCAATTAGAAGCAGACTAACCACAGTTAGTCAAGGATTAGGATATTTTAAAAATAAGAGATATATTTGCTTCTAAGGATTTTTTTTCTTCTTTCTCCAAGAAATAATGGTTTGTAACAGGAACATCTTCTTGGCCTTAAGTGGGGGCATGGTTCTTGTTAAGATGGGAATGTTTGTGAGTCATAGGAATGTCTCAAAACATATCTGACTGTTGAGGCCAAACTCTGCTGAGGAGGAGTGAGAAAAGGGACGTGGGGTATTGCCATAGAAATAAAGCCAGTCTTACTAATGGGAATGTTCCTTGTTGGTTGATTTGCTTTTGAATAAAGAGGGAAGGCCACAATCACGTAAAAGCAGGTATTAAAAATATAATAGCTATTTTAGTCCTCACACAAGGCTTTGAATGTTTTCCCCAATTTACAGATGTATGTACTGAAGCTCAGAGACATAATTCATTTTCTGTGGTTGTATAGCTAGTAATTGTCTGAGGAGTGCTGGGAAGTAAAGGGGTCTGACACTCCCCACCCCAAACCAAGGGATTGAATTGAAGATTACCAATACCATGCTAGACTCTCCTTCTAGGGATCCTTGTTGAGCAGCACTTCCAAGGGATGGAATAGCATGTGTGTCGAGACCCTGAGTAAGGGATGGAAATCAGGACAGCTTGGCTGCAGTGCAGTGGGCATGGAGGGGTGCAAGGAATGCAAAATTAGACTGGAAAGGGAGTGGGCAAACATGGATGGTCAAGTAGGTTAATAATTTGATTTTTATTCTAGGAGCAGTGGGAGACATCAGGAGGTTTGAAGCAAGGGGTACTCAGATTTGTAGATCTATGAGTTTAACAAGATTATGTTGAGAGACCACCAATTCCTGTTTGGATAGAACAGCTGATGTCGGATTATGCTCCCCTAGAGGACAACTTAAAAAGCTGGATAGAGTGTAGAAATAATCTGTTGAAAGTAACAGAGAGATGCTGAGGTTAAGAAGGTAAGTGTGAACGAGACTCTGGAAAAGTAAGCTTACTTCTGCAGCCTCTTCCAGACTAGATTCATTTGCTGGTTCTAGGTAATGCAAGAGGCTGAATATCAGGATTTGCACTAGTGGCAACAGTTGCTGGGAAAAGAGAAATCAGTAGAGCTTCTGGAAGAGGGTTAGGAGTCCTCAAGCATGCAGCTAGTGTTTTCTTCAGGGCAATTGAATTCTGAGGCTACATGGAGTGGGAAGCAAAAAACCTAAACAGAGGTCCTCTGAAGAAAACACTGCAGAGTTTTCACCAGTTATCATAGTCTTAAGAGACAAAAATTAGAGTTTAGAACTCCCTATGGGAAAAGGATCCAGTGAGAACACCAGACTTTCAGGTAAAAATCTTGGAGGGCTATACCTGAAATAAAGGAAAACAGAAAGTAGATTGAGCCTTACCTTGACTACAACACAGACTTGATACAGCATAGTTTCTAATGATATTAAGGTGATTAGCTATTACTCTCTCTGCTTAAAAGAGGGAGGGATATATGGTACATGGAGGAAACATTACCTGGAGTTTCCAAGTTTTAGAAACAGTTTCCATTAAATCAATAATTACGAGACATGCCAAACACAGAACTACATGATTGAAAGCCAAGAGAAAAACAATCAAAGGGAATAGGCCCACAGATGATACAGTTATAGGGGTTAGTTAACAAGACCTAAAAATAACCTAATATATATGTTTAAGGACATGGAGAAAAGAGCTCAAAATATACAGGATGTATCAGAAATATCAATCTGTAAAATAAATGGGCAATTCTAGAACTGAATAGTACAATATCAGTAATGGTTATGTGTACATAACAGTAAGCAGAATTAGTGAACTGGAAGACAAGTCAACAGAGTATCTCTGTGCTGAAGCACATGGAGCGAAAAAAATAGAAAATGCAGAAGAGAACATTAGAGAAATGTGAGACTCAGTCAATAGTTCTAAAATATAAGTGGAATCCCAGAAGGAAATAATAGTAAATGAAGCAGAAGCAATACTTAAAAAGGTGATGGCAAATATTTTCCAAAACTTATAATATTAATCTACAGGTTCATGGATGTTCTGTGATGTTAAGAAGTATAAGTATTATATCACTGTATTGTATTATGAGTAACTATTATAAGAAGGCTACTAATAACCACAGACAAAAGGAAAAATAGCTCACATTATCTTCGAAGGAACAGTAATAAGTCTGATACCTTCCTTCTAACAGAAACAATGGAAGCAAGAAGATAATGGAAGGATATCTTTAAAGTACTAAGACTGTGCTGGCTTCCAGAAAGAAGAATGGAGTTAGGAGGTTAGCGTTGTCTAGAGAGGATATGGGAAGAACAATTAGTAGAATTTTAGAGTATTATAATGTCTTTTAGAGGTGATTACAATCTACAATAGGGTAATGGTGATGAAGATTAAGACAAGTGAACTGTGGCAATAAATATTTGAGGTCAAAAACACTCAAGATAAATAAAGCAAACCCACTGATTACTTCCCACGCATCATACAAAATCTGTCTCATATCCATGATTATTTTCTTCTTTTCTTGGAGGTTTCCTTAGCCACCTCATGGGCCATCTGATTGGCTGAGATGAAAACACATCATTTCCACAAGTTAATCTCTTCAGTAATCCTATGCTTTCTCACTCTTGTCTTCACATCTGATGCTTAGAAAGTGATTGAGTGCATTTCTAGTTCTTTGTGGAGAATTCCATGTGACATGATATCGGCTTCTATTCCAGTCCTGCCTTATCAGATGTGTGTGGTCAAAATGTGGGTTTATAGACAGATGGACAGACAATAGGCCAAGGGATGGGTTGGGTAGATGTGATACCTTCTTTGGAGTCCTTCAGTTTAGAGAAATCTGGACAAAGAGAGGCTGACTTCAGATCTGACTTAACTGAATCCAATATACTACCTTTGTCAACTACTGTTTGTGCAACTTTGAGGTTCAATTTCTTTCCTATGAAAAATAGGATTGCTGGTAATATCTACACAAAGCAGTGCCCAGTACTGAGCCCAGGGTCAGGTGCATGTTCATAAATGCCATGTTCTACCCCACTGGCCTGACTGGATTGAGGGCAATACTCCTAGGGACTAACACAGACCATGCACCAGGAGGAGGAACTCAGAGCCATGGGCCATGCTAACTAGTTCTGTCAGCACATGCTGTAGGGACCTTTGAACAAATAATTGTGTCTCTGGTCAAGAAAGGATGGGGAAGATCTGAGAAGGGAGAAAAGCTAGGTCTATTTGAGAAAAGTATAGCTATGGGAATTAAGAAGGGTAGAAAAACTAAATACTAACTACTTTTCTAAAAGTTCAGCTTGGCTCTCAATAAAATTGGGGGTCTGTTATTTTAGTATCTGCTCATGAGAAGTAGCAGAAATGAAGTGGTGAATGTTTGAAGGGCAGGGACTATTTAATTTAGGTATTAGTTTCCTATTGCTGGTGTAATGAATTACTTCAAATCTAATGGTCTAAAACAACGTAAATTTATTCTCTTATAGTTACGTAGGTCAGAAGTCTAAAATAAAGGTGTGTGTGGGGCTGTGCTCCTTCTGGAGTCTTTGGGGAAGAATCTGTTGCCTTGACTTTTTAAGTTTCTAGAGGCTATGTGTCCTGTATTCCTTGGCTCGTGAGCCCTTCCTTGCATCAGTACTACCTTTTATTGTCTCTGTCACATCTCCTACAGTAGTAGGAGGAATAGACTGATTCTCCTGCCTCTCTCTTATAAGAACCCTTGTGATTACATTGGGTCATAAAGATAGTTCAGGAAAATCTCTCCATTTTACCTTGATTGCATCTGCAAAGTTTTTTTTTTTTAAACCTTGTAAGGTAATGTATTAATAAGTTCCTGTGATTAGGCTGTAGAAATCTTTGGTGGAGGCTCATTCTTAAGTTTATTACAATTTATTTTTTTTTATTGTGGAAAAATGTACATAGACATAAAGTTTACCATCTTTACCACTTTTTATCTACAATTATGAGGCATGAAGTATATTCACATTGTTGTGAAACCATCACCACCATCCACCTCCAGAACTTTTTTATCTTCCCAAACTAAAACTCTGTACCCATTAAAAACTAACTCCCCATTGCCCCTTCCCAGCCCCTGACACACATCATTCTACTTGCTTGCTTTATGAATTTGACTACTCTGGGGACCTCATATAAGTGTAATCATATAGTATTAAATGTCCTTTGGTGACTGGATTATTTACCTAACATAATGTCCTCAGGTTCATCTATGTTGTAGCACATGTCAGAATTTCCTTCTTTTTTAAGGCTGAAAGTATTTTGTTGTAGTATATACCACATTTTTATTTAATCCATTCACCTGTTGGTGGACACCTGGGTTTATTCTGTCTTTTGGCTATTGTCAAGAATGCTGCTATAAACATGAGTATAAAAGTATTTGTTGGAGTCCTTGCTTTTATTTCTTTTGGGTACCAGAAGTAGAATTTCTGAATCATATTTTCTTTAATTTGTTTGAGGAATTGCCACACTTTTGCACAGTGGCTGTACTAGTTTACATTCCCATCAGCAATGTACATCGGTTTCAATGTCTCTCTCCCCTCTCTGCTATGGTTTCAATGCTTGTACCCTCTAAAACTCATGTTGAAACTTCCATCTCCAATGTGGCAGTATTGAGAGATCAGGCCTTTAAGAGGTGATTGGGTCATGAGTGCTCTGCCCTCATGAATAGATTAATCAATTATGAATTAATGAATTAATTGTTTAATGGATTAATGAGTTATCAGGGAATGGGACTAGTGGCTTCATAAGAAGAGGAAGAGAGTCCAGAGCTAGCATGCTCAGCTTCCTTGCCATGTGATGCCCTGTGCCACCTCAGGACTCTGCAGAGAGTTCTCACCAGCAAGAAGGTCCTTTTAAGATGCAACCCCTCTATCCTGAACCTCCCAGCCTCCAGAATTATAATAAATAAATTTATTTTCTTTATAAATTACCCAGTCTTGGTTATTTAATTATAGCAAGAGAAAACAGACTAAGACCATCTCTAAAACTTATTTTCTGTTTTCTGTGGGTATGAGGTGGTATCTCACTGTGATTTTTGATTTACATTTCCCTAATGATTAGTGATGTTTGTATCTTTCCATGTGTTTATTTGCCACTTGTATATTTTCTTTGTAGAAATATCTATTCAAGTTCTTTGTCTATTTTTAAATTCAGGTTTCTGAGGTTTATGTTTTAATTTTTTTTCTTTATTGAAGTATACTTTACATATAATGCCTTTACGCCATTGTAAGTGTACAATTAAATGATTTGCAGTGAATTTACCGAGGTGTACAGTTAATCACATAAATCAGTTTTTGAGGAATTCCTTTCCCCTATTGAGACCCCTAATTCTGCTCCCCAACTACTTTTCAAGCATGTCCCACCCCTCCGCAGTGCCTACCACGTCGCTCAGACGTGGGTTTACCCGCCACCCCCCAAATCCCTAGTGAACACGCCCACCATTTAAGCACCATAGTGTTAATCAGTCAATATTCAACTTTTCATTAACTTCACAAAGTGACCCTTAACTCTGCACTAGACCAACTTTCATGCTGTTCTCCTAATACAGTGCTCTTACAGTTTTTGTCTACAGCTTCCCCATCTCCTCAACCTTTGCTCTGCATAGTGGTCAGGACCACTTTTCTAATTGTGTAGTCTTCAATCAATCACTCCCAGTTACTCTCTGGATAAAACAATATGACACATGGTGCACAAGCTCCCTCCTAATCCAGCCCCTAGGCTGTATGAAGCAGAGGTTAGGAACACAATCTCTGCAACCAGACTGCCTGGGTTTGGCCATTTGTTTTGTTTACTGGTTTTCTAACCTCAGGCAAGACTTAAAAGTCTCTCGGAATTTCTTTCCTTATTTCTAAAATGGGGATAATACTAATATCTACCTCATTGAGTTGTGAAATTTAGTTGATTTTATGTGTATAAAGCACTGAGAATAAGAAACACTTGTCCAAATTATTATTATTCTGTAACCTTACCTTCCGTGATTCTATCCAACGCACATCTCAACTCTGTGATGTACAGTGTCGAAAACAGTTACATCATCAAGGGTAACAATCACCTACACGGTGCTTCTTATGGGCCAGAAACTGTAAGATAATAAATACTTGTTGTTTTAAGCCACTCAACTTTGGGGTGATTTGTTACACAGCAATAGATAAGGTAGGGAAGATCATGTCTAATTTATTTAACCTTTCGATGCCTAGTTTCTTGCAACCTCTGATTTTTCATCTGTAAAATAGTGACATTTCCCCTTTTACCCAATTTTTGTGAAGTACATTAAAGTATTACCTTAGACTAAGTCACATGTTACAGGAAATATGAAAGGGTTTGACTCAACGCCCTGCACAGAGAAGGCATTTAGTAGACATTTCTATAGTCTTTCTTCTGGAACAAATCACTGCACCTCTCTTCTCACTACCAGCTTGAGTTTCTGGCAATCAAGACGGTTTCTTTAATGGATTCTTACACATAATTATCAGACCCTGTATAGGTTGCTATCTGACAAAATTGGGGAAAAATCATTTTCTAGACTAACGCTCAGCATGCCTGAACAGCTTACAAAAGAAGCTCTTTCCACTTTTAGTGTCACACTCCAGGATTTTAGAGTCCCGTTTCTGAGAAACCATTTCAAACTGCAGTAAATGCAGTTCAAATGTATAAGGACTTGGTACATTGATAACAAAGCAGATGCAACAAAAATGTGCAAACTCAGGAAAAATGTAAATCTGAAACAATAAGCGATTTCACATTGTCATGAAATGCCCCAGGGAGTGCACCAGAGCAGCGATTTATTAAGAGAACATATAAAAGTGAATTCAAAACTCCAAGTGCTGTGAGGGTTTCTATGGATCACTTTTTTACAATTGAGAGAGACTAGATGCTGATGAGCCTGTAATGATCTGCACTCAAAAACCTAAATAATAAACATTGCAAGGACTCAGCCGATTCATAATTACCCCCATGACAGTGACTCTCTTGGGGTTTTGCTGATTTATTCTCACTTGGAAGGTGTGAATAGAGCAGACAAGTGGGGAAAATAAAGTGGAAAAGAGGCAGTGCGTCTCTCTGCTTGAGGAAAATTCACTTTGGACAGTACCTTTAATGCTTGCAGGGAAGCTAGATTGTTCTTCTGTTCTTTACTATCCTTGTCAGTGTCTTTTCCTGAACTCATGTCAAAAGTATGCCTCCAAGGGAAGGCCACAAAAAATGCTAATAATAATGGTAAAATGTATTAAGCATTTTTGTGATAATACATTTTGTTCTGTTCTCAGACAGGCACAAACATAAATATGTATATTACATATGTACACACACACACAGATGCTCCTTGACTTACAATGGGATTATGTAAAAAAATCTTAAGTCGAGCCATCGTAAGTCTGTATATGTATACCCATTATTTATATTTTACAAATGAGGACACTTAGGTACAGGGAAGTTAATAGTTTGGCCAACGAGTAGGTGGTATCGGCAAAGTTCTAATCCAGGCATTCTGATTCTAGGGCCAGCCTTCTTAGTGTTATCCGAAAGAATAGCAATAATGAATTATCAAAAAGAAAATTTAAAAACCCGAATTTTCCATACTCTTTATAGTAGACAATAGTTTTACACATAAACTGTCTCTCATTCTGAGATGGGTCCTGATCTTTCCCACTTTCACAGATAGAGAAACTGATACTAGAAGAGCTTGAGGATCTCAACTAATACCACCCAGTGGGTGAGTGTGAGAGCCACAAAAAACCCCCACATTTATCATGCAAGCTTCACTGCTTAATAGCTTGTGATACTGAGTTGTTTCACCTATACAAACCTCTCTAAGCCAATCTCTCAGTTTACAAAATGGGAATAATAATAGTGTCTCCCTAATAGGTCATTGGAGCATCAAATGAAGTTATATATATATATATAGAAATATAAATTTTATATCTATATAAAATTTAGCACAGTTCATGGCACATCTCAGGTCTGTAATAAGCATTTGTTATCATTATCAGCAAAATCATCTCCATCATTACTGGAGTTGAATTTTCTTTTTGCATTATTGGAATGAAATTTATCAACTGAGTTTCAGTTCTATCCAGTATTGAGTTATTATTTAGCTGAGTTTTGTCATTTTAAATGTATACTGTCTACTCTTAAAACTACCTACTGAAAAGAAATCCTTCCATGCTCAGTCTTTGAACGAAGAAAAACTCTGCTGTAGCAGGAAGCTGGTGGAGTGGAAAGGTGAGGTTTCACTTCATAAGCACTTTTCTTTCCCCTTGAAGGTGGACACTAAATGATTTGTGTGTGTGTGCATTTGTCTATGCAGTGCTCAAAAATTACAATTCTTTAGAGGGAACCATTGAAAACTAATCATTCAAAAAGCTTAAAAAAGGACATCTTGAAGAGCTCCTTGGTGCTAATTCATCAAAGTTAGTAATGATTCAACTATGATTCTTTATTCAGATTCATATTCAGATTCATTTCTCCCACAATATTAAATGCCATGAAGCTTTGCAGTATTGTATCCCAATGAGTGGGGACACTAAAGAAAAAGTAGGTTGAGTATTTGGGAGGAGAACCCCAAGATGAGCCCATCCTAGCAGCTCTCTAAAAAAAAAAAAAAAAAGGGAATTGATAGGATCACCTATCTCAAATAATTGGAGATTTGCATGAAGTTTACTATCGACCTCATTATATTTCTTTGCAAAACACTTTCACCAGCATAACTTCATCCAGCCCTTCCACTAATCCTGTGAAAGGAACATTACTGTGTTTCCATTCTACAGAGGAGGGAATTGAGCCACAGAGAGGTTATTTACTTATGATCCCTGAGTCAGTAAGACTAAAACCCAGGAGCAATACCATCTTCCTTCTCCAAATCTGTTTTTCACAGTATAATGAGTACCTAAAAAAAAAATTAAGAATAGTTACAGCTTAAAAATAGTACATAAATGTCCTCATATGTCCAAAGTTTAAAAGTTATGGTCATCTACCTATAAAATCAATTAAATACCAATCATTTTACAATATTCATTAAGCACATTCTTTAAACAAGCATTAGGTCAGGAGCAGATATCAAATATGAGGCTCAATCTCTGCTCACAGAGATGAAATATACAATTTAGTTAGAGAAATATAAGCAGGATAAAAAATGTGTATGGAAATTAGTCATTACTTTAGGACAACTTGTGCTAAGCCAGAAGCTGTCTTCCTAGTTCTGCTGTATATTAATTGTTTTACCTTTAAGAATTAGGGCAAGAAGGGTGCGTTATGGTGGGAAGATGTTCTGTGGAGACATAAGCATCCTCCTCTTAGAGAGTCACAATGCACAGTGACAGGTCTTGAGTTCTGACAGCCCTGCAAAAAAATGAAAACTTGCTAGTTTTTGTTGAATTGGTATCTTCTAAACATTTCATTATGAAACAAGTTTACTCACAAATCTTATTGAGGATCTAGCGTCCTAGGAAAGAGTGGTTTTCAAGCTTGAAGACACATATGCCTCTCTGGAAAGGCTGCTAAAATACAGATTTCAGGGCTTCACCCAGAAATTCTGATTCGGGAGGTCTTGGATACAGCCTGAGAACTTGCATTATTGACAAACTTTCAACTTATCTGATGTTTCAGGATTGAGAACTTAGTTTCAGTAGTATCTGTACAGAACAGTTTTTAAAATGTTTCTCTAGCATATATTAAAGCTTCTACTGGGGCTCCTGTTTTTTGTTGGGTTTTTTTTACTGTATTTATGAATGCATGTATATATTTTCATCATTACATATACATATTTTAATTCCTATAACTGATGTACCAGAAAGAATATACATTCTCAGAAGGAAAAATAAAGGGAAGAGAGTACATTTAGACGGCCTGTTATGACCATAATTCAAGTTCTGTGTCTACCATTATTAAGCTGTGTGACTTTGAGCAGGGATGGGAGGGCATTTCAAATGAGGGTAAATATGCACAAAGCCAAATGAGACATGTCATAAGTCCCTGCATACAGGGAACAAGCTATTTTGCTCGACTGGAGACGAGGAGACAGAGACTGTGTGTAAGAAAGGTTGGGTTCGATTTTAAGGAACAGAACATATAGAACAAACTACTTTGAGCAATCAATGGGGATGTATTGGCTTATATCACTAAAACATCTAGAGGCCCAGCAGATTTCCAGTTAGATTTGGTCTATAAGTCTCAGCCCCTCTAGGATGTAAGCTCTGAGCAGGCAGGGGTTTTCTATTTTGTTAACTGCCATTCTCTTGGTGTCTAGTACACTGCCTGCATTAGGGTAGGTCCTCAATAAATTCGTGTTGCATGAAATGAATAGTTTGTTCCAGTGTTACCTCTTTCCTCATGGTTTCAACTTTATTATTATTCTGACTTGTCTCAGGGGCACGAGATGGCAGCTATTAGCTTCAATCAGCTAAATATTTCTCTTTCCACATCTGTGAGAGACTAGCTACCTCTTCTATACACCAATTTCCTCTTCTTCCTGGGCACACACCTAGTCCATATTTCACAGCCTCTCTTACAATTAGGTGTGGTCATACCACTAAGTTCCAGACAATGCAATGTGAGCAGTAGTTATAGCCACCACTTGCAGACCTAACACAGGCACATAAGGAACATCTCCTCTTCTCCTTCCCTGAACTCCTGCTTGAAGCCAATAAGTACAGTAGCCTTAGCAGCCATATGTTGAAGTTGGCAGAGCTATCATGTTTAAGCTCTTGTGAACTTTTAGTTTTGATGTAACTGCTGTTGTTGTTGATACAGCAGTTTACCTAATAAAAAACTGAGTAGAAACAGAGAAAAATAAAGCATTTTGTTCTGTGTTTCTCATCAGGAACATTGAGATTCGCTCTATTTAAACTAGCTCAGTTCATATGACCATCCCTGAGGTGAGGGGAAAGGAATGTCCTAATTGATTAAGCCAAGGTCATCAAATCTGGAATTGCATTTGGGGCTCAGTTTTTCTAGAACCACATAGACACTTAAGTGGAAATCAGACTGCATTGACACGGAGGGAATAAATCCTAGAAATGCAACTACAAATGTCCAAAACAAGTTGGCTAGTTCCAAGTCAGAAAGGCCTTTTCATTAAGGAATTTGGATGTTATCTGGTGGGCAATTGGAGGTCATTGGCATATTTTAATCATGGGAGTAACATTGTCAGATTTTTTCAATTATAAAACACTTTAGCATAGAGAAAATTATAAAGAATAATATAAGTAACAGATACGCACTCACTACCCTGCTTAATCAAATTTCATACTTTACCATGCTTGATTCTGATTTTTTTAAAGGAAACATTACAGATATGGCTGAAACATCCTCTGTGCCCCACTGCTGACACATACCTCTCTTCCCAATGGTACCACTTTATGGCTTTGATACTTATCATTCCTATTCTTGCTTTAATACTATTGCTGACTTTATATATGTATATATATATATATACATATATATATACACACATAATACACGGAGTTATTTTCATGTTTTAAACTTTATATTAAACAGTATCACATGATTAAAATTTTTCTACAATTTGCTTTTTCTCAGCTCAATCTTTTTTAAGATTGCCAATGATGATATATCTTTCTATCATTCATTGCGAGTATAGTACTATTTTTCATTTTATGACTATGCCATGGTTCATTTATCCATTCCCCTATGGATGAAGCTTCTTGTTGCTTCCATAATTTTGTTATTAAATATAATGCCATTCTGAACATTCTTGGCTGTATCTCCTTGTGCACGTGCACTGGAGTTTCTCTAATGTATTCTGGGGTATATTGCTGGGTCAAAGGCTATGCAAGTCTTCAGATTTCCTAGATGTTATGCCAACATGTACGTATATGACTGGTGTGATAGTTCCCAGTGCCCTCCATTCTCTGGTTCACGTTTACACAGGGCACAAATGGCCGATGCAGCAGGTGTACTGATGACAAGATCATTGCCAAAGCCTATGTGAGCGATGCTGAGGATCTGAGATACAAAGACACAATAGAGACATAGTAAGAGGTGCAGGGAAAGAATTCAACATATTCATGAGCAAAATCCATAAAACTTGGTGATTGATTATGGGGAAATAAGGAAGAGAAAGTAATCAAGAATGACTGAAGTTTCTAGCTTGAACACAAGGAGAAGCTTGCGTGTAGTGAAACAAATGACAAACTTCCTTTGAACATGTTGCCCTTCAGCAGTTAAGCAGAAACCAGAAAGCACTGTTCATGAGACAGTTCAATATTTAGGTCTGGGGATTGAAAAGAGATACAAATTGTGGAGTCATCCAAAATAGGTAAAATTAGAAGACTTGGATTAGGGAAAATATATAGAATCACTAGAGAAGTGAATTAAGAAACTATGCATGGGAAACTTTAATATTTAAAGGCAAATAGAAGGAATAGAAGACTGCGGGGAAGACAGAGACTAAAGTAAGAGACAAAGTGTGTGATATTGTAGCAGCCAGAGGAATAGAGAGTTTCAAAGAATCAGTGGTCAACCACATTAAATGTAGCAAAGAAACCAAGAAGGTGAAAACTGAAAATTAAACACTAGTGTTACAATGAGGCCATTTAACCTATATCATAGATGGTTTCAGTGGAATGGCATAGGAGGAAATTACCACAATGACATAAGGAATGAAAAGAAAAAGGGCAAATGCAGACAGCTAACTTTCTCAAGTTGGGTTCTTCGACAATAAGACACTGAGATGGAGTTTGGGTGCAAGATGCTTTTTGAAAATCAACGCATGAGAAAGGAAGGAGAATGAACTCAGGAAATTTGGCTTTGGAGTCCATAAATTCAAAGGCTATGTCATAGTGTCTATCTTTGGGGAAAAAATGCCCTATTTATTTTGTGTCACTGGAGTCAGATTCATCAAATCAATTCTGTGCCACTAAGATCACTAATTTCATTCTCACAGCCTGGGTAAGGAAACTAAAGTAAAAGGTTAGGATAGCAAAGAACATAAAAGGAAATGTTATAGACACCCCTACTTTGCCCTCTTTGATTTTCCCCATTGTTGCTAGAATGAGCACTTAGAACACTATGAAGTAAACTTGTGTCTACAAATGAAGCTCCATGGTTAAAAATTCTGAATCCCTAGAATATAAAGACCAACGGGGCTGACATACCACTGGGGACTGGAAAGCAGGCAAGTTTGCTGAGCCTGATCCTAGTGAAATAGCAATGATCATAGCATCACTTCTTTATCTTCAGGCTGCTATGAAGATTCAATAGGAAGCCCACTGTATTAAAGTCCTTGGTACAGCTCCTGGCACATGACAGGACCCACTAGGTGGTAGTTCTGAGTACCCTTCCTCATCAGTGATGAAGGGGGAGGAGTAAGGGCAGCCTGCAGAGCTCTGGATGCTCACTGGGGAGAGGCATGAGGCGGGGAACAACAGGGACCTGGAAAAAATGTCTCTTGTCTAAGAGAGACTTCAGTTAAATTTCAGTCAACTTTCTGAGGAGCTAAGAAGTGAAAGTTGAACTTGACTATCAAGGAACACATTCGTTGTTAGCTGGGCCCCCAGGAGGAAGTCAACAAGCTCCACCACATCTAACAACACCTACTGCTTGCAGCCCTTCCCCCATGTCAGGCAGCTCTGCACCTCACTCTTCCAACTGGGGCTGGGGATGAATGGGCACCAACATGATATTATTTCACTTCTGTCCCAGGAGGAGAAGGGTTGAAAAAATCAGCATGTATTAGACATCTACTATGCAAGGTTGTCTTAGATATGCTGTTTAGTATTATTGTCCCTACTACACAAATGAGGACACTGAGGATCAGAGACTTGTTCAAGACACACATCTGGTTGACAAGGAACAGGATTCAAAATCATGTCAGCCTGGTCCTCAAGTCCCTGTTCTTTCTACAACTACATCAGATATTTCTCTAAGTAGTCTGGGTATAAAATCATAAGTCCCATGTGGAAGCAGGTGGGTGGCACTTGGAAGACATCTTCTTAGGAGATGCTTCATTGTTTTGCCTCTTTCCCTGTGCAGCCTTGACACTTACTGCTGGGTAATGTCTATGAGTTTGCAATCTGGGGGAAAATGGACACAATGTAATATGTTAAATACTAAGCTATAGAAATGCATGTGTGACTATGAGGAACAGAGAATTGGGGTCACCTAACTCAACATGAGGCTTCATGGAAGGCTCCTGAGCAGAACCCCCTGAGTCTTAAAGTATGAGGATTGGCCAAAGAAAGAGAGAGAGGGAATTTCAGAGACAAGTAACAGCATGAATGAAAGCAAAAAGACTTAAGACAATCTGGGGTCTTCTGGCAAATTACAAATAGTTGTCACTCTTAGAGAATAAATTATAGAGTAGAGAGAAGGGAGAAGCAAAGCTGAGTAGACAGAGTCAGCTTACAAAGGGTTCTGTACAGGCTATATTTCAGGTGCTGCTACAAATATACAGGTAAGAAAACTAATATGAAATATTTTAAGACCTTTGTAGAATATTTTAAGACTTTTTGTAGACATTACATGAAGCACTCCTATATTTGGAGATAGCATCTGACATCAAATCAAACAATAAAATGTATCTACATCACACATTGACACATTTATTCAAGTATTTGTTGAACACATACTGTATACAAGGCACTCTCTTAGTTATCAAGTATCCCACCACTAAGTAAAACATAAAGTACACTCTCCTCCTTGAATGACAATAAAGAAAATAAGTGGATCATACGTTATCTCAGTAGATGTTGTACGCTATACAGAAAGATATATCAGAGAAGAGGGTAGGGAGTGTTATAGGAAGGATTACAATATTAATGAGATGTTCAGAGAGCTATTACTGAGAAAATCATGCTTGAGCAAACACCTGGAGGAGATGAGGGAGTTGGCCAAGCTGATATTTGGGGAAAGGCATTCCAGGGAGGAGGACCAGCCAGTTCAAGGCCCCAAGGAAAGCATGTGCTTGGCATATTTAAGGAGTGGTAAGGAGGCTAATGTGGCTGAAATAAAATGATCAAGGGAAAAACATGGTAGGAAATGAGGTCGGAAGACAAGAGGAAGAGACAAGGACTTTTTAGGTTTCTAGATTTTCCCTGTGAGGGAAGGAGAGCCACTGGAGAGCTTTGAGCTGAGGATGATATGCTCTGGCTCGGCTTTTAACTGGATATTTAATGGCAAGAGTGGGGGCCAGTGAGGAGACCGGGGCAATAATCTGGACAAGAGGTGCGGTGGCTTGGACCAGGGGGTTAGCAGTGGAGGCAGAGAGAAGTGACTGGACTCTGGATATGAGAAAGAGTGGGCAGGAGAGAACAGCGTCTGGATTGATCCAGGATTTTGGCCTGAGCGACTGGGAAAAAGACAGTGGAAGAGGTCTTGGGGAGACCAGGTGCCCTGGCTTCAGTTTTGTATTGCCTTAGAAACATTTGAAAGAATTATACTTCTGAGTTATTTTATTAGCGAACTTTTCCATATGTTCTTACAATTTTAAACTTCACCATATTTTGTATAAACAATTGAGTTGGGTTGAGTTGAGTTGACGTGATATTGTTACATGTCAATACATATTGTAAATATTTCATTAGTATCTATTAAGTTTTAATTCTTAGATTTTTCTTTCAAATTTTATAACAATATACTTGTTTTTTCGGATTTCAGGCAGGCCACTGAAAATCTCCTATAATGTTCCTATAATCCTTGATGAATAATACAGCCTAGTCTGTCCTCTTTGAGTTTGCAGTCTAGGGTAGGAAAAAAAATAAAAGCAAGAGCATGCATTTTTAACTAATATGGTTTGGGTTCTAAAGCTCACATAAATCATTTCATTTAATTCTATAGTATTTCCTCCATTTTAATGACGAGGAAACTGGAGCACAGAAAGATTGGTTGGCTTGCCCAAGATCAGTAAACTCTGCATCAGCTTAGCTGGGATTTGAACTAAGAAACCTGGGTTTTCCCTTGGATCATTGAAAATATACCAAAGGTTAAGCCACCTCTCCACTTGTGTTGCCCATTTTCACCATGTGAGTCACATGTGTAGTGACAAAGAAGGCTGGATGTTTGAGGTCTGTGTGAGTCCTATGGATCTTAATGTCATATTTCTTGATTTCTGCCCTCTGTATCCTGAATTACCACTACTGTGAGCAGGTGTAAGAGTCAAATCCCACTACATTGGTCTTGGGGGATGGGCAAACTCTTTGGACTCCCCTAAAATTCTAGTTATTATTATTCTTGTAAGTGACACAGTGATTGAGATGGTATTTTCATTTCAACTTCTCTTACAATAATATTCACTCAACATGCAAAACCAATAAATATATCTTTGGAGTATTTCTGAGTGAACATGGGCACCAAGAAAAGAACAAGGGGTGAAAATATCTAGTGTGGATCAAAAACCCACTCTGAGGCAGGTACTGTCATAGGCTCTGAAAGGTTAAAGTCACACAGGTAGCAAAATAGCTGTCTGGATCCAATGTCAGGTGTGAGTCCACAGCCCATGTTTTGGGACTCTGTCATATCTTCTCCCTGCTCTGGGAGTCAGAAGCACTAACCTGACTCTCACCCGGATTCTGTTGTTATGTACTTGAATGACACTAAGCAGATACATAACTTCCCTGAGTGTCAATATCTACACCTATAAATAAAGAAGGCTAGAACACTAAAGCCTCTTCTGTCTCTTTCAATCATAGGTTTTATAGGATCTTACTCTACAAATGGTTATTCTATTTTAGGGAAACTAATTATTTTGTTCTTATATTTTTGCTGGACCTGTTTTTTTTAACTGTTAACTGTTTCTCTTTGTTGAAGAATTTTGCCAGACCAAACATGATAGGTGTATAAAGTTCTGACATTTTGCCCAGTTCCAGTACATAGAATTCTACTAACAGATACGCTGAGCATCTGAGTCCATAGGGCCATTTGTCTTCCCATGCCAATTACAATTGAGCAGAGATAAAACTTAGCTTTAGTGATTTTATACCAGAGTTTGTCTAGAGAGAGAGCAGAGTGCAAAGCCAAAAGCATCTTCTTTAGAATTGAGCAGGCATAAGTTCAAATCCCAACCCAGCCACTTACTGGGCATGTAGCCACAGCTAAGCCTCAGTTTAAATGTCACTTTCTCAGAGAAACCTCCCAGGATCACCCAGGTTGGCTTAGACCAGAACACAGTTTTATCCTCATGATAAAGTTTATATTTATCATTACATACTGGCTGTTTTATATATACTTTGAGAATATTTGAACGAGTATTTATTAAATAAAAGGTTACTTAATCTTTCCCAGTTTCAAGCCTCATTCCTATGAAGTGGGTAGAAGGATAGTACAGGTTCTTGTGCAAAAAGAAATCAGGTTAAAGTGGCCTATAATTAGCAAGACACTGTCACAATGTTAGACAGCATGATCACAATCTGAAATAAACTAGTTCAAAAAGCAAATCTCAGACTTAAGTGGAGCTTTTGCTAGTTTAAAACTTGTAGTTAGAGGAAGGAAGGAGGTGTCTAAAATTTGCTGAGTGTCTATATGTGCCAGCCCTGTATGTAAAAGAATAATATTCATTTAATTTTTCTCTGAAAATGTGATAGTGTAAATTTCCAGAGGAAGGACACGGGGTCCTGACAAAAACAAGGTTTGCTTTAACTTTTCACACACTTCGGTGGATCATTTTGCCTCTTTCTCCTAAGTTGGAACTTTTGAGGCCATTACTATTAAAAGGAAAATGCTAATGAAGCTTGTCTATGTTCAGAACTAGAAAATGCCCTCTTCTGCTCCCTAAGTTGGCCCCGTTGTTATTTAGGTGCTGCCTATAAACAGATGACACCCACAGAAGATGGAAAAGGTGAATCCACAGATTGCTTTGCACACACTCAAAGGTGAGGTGGCAAACAGTGCAGATTTGAGGCTACCAGTACCATACTATCCCATTTCAGGATGATCACACCTTCCTTAAGAGTGACGGTAGTAGAACATCATCAAGGAGACTAACTAAAAGGGAAGGTGGCTTTTGTGGGTTGTACCTAGAGTAAAATTCAGAGGATCCAAATTGTATCCCAAGATATATTGCTTGCCAACATCCTCCGTAGGCCTCAGTTTTCTCCCCTGCAAAATGTGTCACTAAACATCACATGTCTGATTATTAATTTATTTATTCACTGAACAAGCTGTCAATGAATGCCTGTGATATGTGTCAAGGACTATGCAAGATACTAGAATACAAAAATTTGATTACTACAAATTCCTGTCATCAAGGAGTCACAGTCTAATGAAGGAAAAATATGGGAGAGAATAGTGAATTTATCAAAAAGTTCAAAAAGTCTTACTGAAGTATAGGGAAAGTACATTGTGACCACATAGAAAAGGAAAATCAACCCACCCTGTTCAGCGAAGTAGTTTTCATTGAAGTGGAGATATTTGAGTGAGTCTTAACATATACATCAGAATTTGTAGGTATAAACATGTGTACAAGGCAGAGAGTATGTCCTAAGGCAGTGAGTCGTGCAATGGCACAGTGACTAGCACAGAGTCGCCACATTAAATATTTGCTTTATGAATGAATAAATGTATGAATGAATGAACATTTGGAGAAGCACAATAAATTCATTGTTCCTAGAATGTGCAAGACTTAGAAAAGATAGCGGTGGAGTTACAAACTGTGGGAAAGTGTGGAATAAAACATCCAAATAAGTAGTTTTGATGTAATTGTGTTCTTTTAATATAATTTTGCCTAGAAATTAATGCAAGCTCTTGTTTAAATACCAAAGTGCCCTTTATACCTTTGAATATCTCCCAGTTTGAATCATGAACACTGGTTCAGTTGGAAAAGTTGAAGACTTAAATTGATAATGACTATAACTAATGAAGAAACATTGCCAATATGAAAGATTACACTTTTTAATTTCACAATCATTTATTAGTCACTCATTTATTTATTAAATATAAATCTATCAATAGTCAATTTATTAATTCAGTAAATATTTTTTAAGGCACTTATTGCATCCTAGGCATTGGGCTAGGACCTGGGCATATGGCGTGGAACAAAACAAGTATGCTTTCTACAGCTAGGGAGCTCATTGTCTATCTATTGGCCATTTCCTTTTTTTGTTGCTAATAGCATCCCAGTTTGGTTTGGGGCGACAATATAAACAGCTCTGGTGGATTCGTCATGGCTAAGTTGACCATGATAAATCCACTTCTCTGTGCCAGACACTCATTTTCCAGCCTCTCTTGCAGCTATGGGTCACCATGTAGTAGAATTCTTACCATTAAAATGTAGAGAAGTCTTCAGGGGAACATCTGGGAATGATTTTGCATTTTAACAAACAAAGGCATTTTGTGACAAGAAAGCTGTCATTGCACTTTCTTCCTTCCTTGAAAATTTTGGTGGGAAATTACAATGTTTAGAACTGTACAGCCATAGTGGTTTTAAGATGATCAAAAGCCAACACAGCCTGAGGAGGATAGAGAGAAGAGAGAAAAAATTATGAGTTCTCAATAGAATTTTTGCTGTACTAGTCCTAAAATCAAATACTTCCAGACCTCCAGTGGCATAAGAAAATTAGATAGCTTTTTGTAAAAATCTAATAATGTAGGTTTTCTATGGCTTTCAGCTGAAAGTCACAAGGTAATAAGCTCAGTAAAGACAGGGTTGTGTCTATTTTGTTAAAAATATATTTCCCAGTGCCTACTAAAGTGCCTGACAATTAAGAGCCCCTTAATAATTGACTGATTAATGAGTGAGCAATGGACAGAAGGAATTGATGAAAATTGCTTGGGCGATAGAGGATTGTAGGAAAAGCAACCTGAGATACTCTGTCTATCAACAAATCACTCTTCACAGGCTGGACCATGGAGTCACTTAGGGTACTGGAGAAAGCCCCACAAGAATAATTAACTCAGTCCTGGGTAATAGAAGTCTGTTAATATAACCACAAAATCTGCCTCACCAAAATTGCTCCAGAGACAGTGTTCTTTCTACTTAAGCATCATAAAGGACTAGAGATGTTGGTTTTAGTCCCTTTAGTTTCTGTATTTCATACCGTATTTTCCTCACATTCAGATTTTACCTATCTTATCTCCCCATGACCACATGTCAGTCAATATAGAAATCCTAACTAGTGAAATAAGGTGAGAAAAACAAATAGCATACAGATTAAAAAGGAAGCAGTACAACCATCTTATTCAGAGATAATATGCTTGTGTATATAGAAAATCCCAAAGGATATATAAATCATCAGACTCAAAAGTGAATTCAGCAAGGCCATTGGATACAGAGTTTATATTCAAAAGTTAACTGTATTTTTATGCACTAACAACAAAAAATTTGAAATAAATTTAAAAATAATATTTATAATCCCATCAAAATATTAAATTAGGGAAAAATTTAATCAAATTATCCAAGACCTCTACACTGGAAATTAAAAATCACTGTTGAGAGAAATTAAAGAAAACTTAAATAAATGGAGAGATTTTCCATGTTAATGGTTCAAAAGGCTCAATGTTGATAAGATGTAAATTTACACCAAAATTATCTACAGATTCAATACACTCCAATTAAAGTCTCTGAAGCTTTTTATTTTTTGTGTTGTTAGAACAAACAAACTGATTCTGAAGTTTATATAGAAATACAGAGGACCTAGAATGGCCAAAGAAATTTTGCACAAGAAGGGAACTAGAAGACTTAGATTATCAGATTTTGAGACCTACTACAAAGCTAAAATTATTAACACAGTACATATTGGAATAAGAATAGGCAAACAGACTGATGAAACAGAAGAAACAGTCAAGAAACAAAATCACATATACACAGTCATCTTATTTATGACAAAAGTGCCAAGGCAATTGAAGGAAGAGGATGATGTCCTATGCACATGGTGCTATTGGGTATCTGTGTGGTGAAATATTAACTTTGACTACATGTCATACAACATACAAAAATTAGTTATAGAAGGAGTACACACCAAACGTGAAAGATAAAATAACTTCTAAAAAATAAAAAGGATGATATGTTCTTGCCTTGGGATAGCAGATATTTCTTAAATCGGACACAAGTAGTGAAGAGGCAAACCACAGCCTAGAACTATTTTCATGTGTATGTATCTCTCTGACAAAGAACTCATACCTGGAATACATTAAGCACTCTTAAAAATTAATAATAAATTGACAAATAAGCACTTTAAATATGGCTATGCCAGAACAAAAAAGAAAAACTTGAACAGGCATATCACACAGATCACTCATCAGAAAAATGTAAATTGAACTATTAATAAAATGAGTTACCAGTACATACTCATGAGAATGGCTAAAATTTTAAAAAGACTAACAAAAGCAAGTATTGGTAGGTATGGGGAGTAATTGGAACTTTTGTATATTGCTAGTTGTTCACTGTATATGAATTGTTTCAAATTCTTTGAAAAGCTGTTGGTTGTATTTTTTTTCTTCCAAAAATTTTATTAGGAGAAAACTACAAAACATTTACAGTACAATGTTTACAGTCACAATTTGTAGTGAGCTGATTTCCCAAAATATACTACCACTCAAGTTGACTTACCTTGTTACATTCAAAAACCTACTCTGTCAAAGTAGTCCAGACAGTACATACATAGTGCTCCAACTGTATTTACTTACAACCAACAGTCCATTTTAAGTGTACAATTAAATGATTTTCAGTGAATTTACCGAGGTGTACAGTTAATCACATAAATCAGTTTTAGAGGAATTCTTTTCCCCTATTGAGACCCCTAATTCTGCTCCTGAACTACTTTTCAAGCATATCCCACCCCTTCACAGTGCCCCCCCCACGGCCCGCAGACGTGGGTTTACCCCCCACCCTCCACTTCCCTAGTGATCGCTCCCACCATTTGAGCACCATAACAACAAATGCTGGCGAGGATGTGGAGAGATAGGGACACTCTTACACTGTTGGTGGGACTGCAAATTGGTGCAATCTTTGTGGAAAAGAATTTGGAGATTCCTCAAAGAGCTAAAATTAGAATTACCATTTGATCCAGCAATAGCATTATTAGGTATCTACCCAAAAGAGCACAGGACATTCTATGATAAAGACATCTGCACCCAAATGTTTATGGCAGCACAATTCACTATTGCTAGGTCATGGAAACAACCCAAGTGCCCGTCAACTCATGAGTGGATTGTTAAAATCTGGTATATGTTCACAATGGAATATTA